>CM029278.1:35038975-35084682 GCA_016920895.1 Vaccinium myrtillus | reverse complement strand
GTATTGAACGAGAAGAGGACTACCTGAGTGGGAAAATCTAGAGTTTCTTGGACAAAAGGCTCAGGGGTTGTTCGGTGATCGTCGTGGTGGTGGTGGTGGTGGTGGTGAGGGTGGTGGTCGTGGTGGTGAGGGTGGTGGTCGTGTTTGGGAGGTGGTGGCGGTGGTGATGATATGAAGAGGTTGAAGATGTCTGAACAGAAGAGGAAGAGTGGTAAACCTACCAACAGAATCTGAGCACGATCCATTGGAGGAGCGAGAGAGAGGTCAAAGAAGAAGGAGAGAGAGAGAGAGAGAGAGTCAGTGCGTGTAGAATCAGATATAGGCCGGGCTAAAGACTTTTATCTGTCAAGTATGAAGCTGGCCAAGCCCGCTAGGCCCGTTATCCTGCCTGCTCCAAATCAGGACCAATAGAAAATGTCAACAGCCCAGGCCCATCCTGATCATACAGAACCAAACCTCGAATAGTTTGTGAACGTCCCAGTTCATTTACATTTACAGCCGTTGGTGCGAGCCGCCAGAAGAAAAGTGGTCAAGAGTTGAACTCGTCATCCAACATGCTAGTCTAACAACTCGAAGTCTCTAACAATACCGATTTTCGCCGATAAAAAAATAGATCCGTTCTTTAGCCGAAACCAAGTTAGAGTGAGTTCTCCAATAGATTTTATCAAGATTTTGATAAAATCAACCTTTGACATTTGATAAAATCTGTAGATTTTTGAGATTTTTTAATACAAAAAATCACAAATTCTATCACATGTCTTCACAAATAGATAAAATCAGGGGGTTGATTTTATCAAATATTGATAAAATCCATTGGAGAACTCAGTCTTACAAGTCATTCTTGTTAAAGTCAACTTGTCACATTAAACATTAATTCGTTGACCTTGACAAATATAAAATCATGATGCAAGTCGTTTATTAAAGCCAAACTTATTTAAGTGCTTCTAACATTAATTATGTGGACGTTAAGTTATGTCTCTTTTTGCTTGCATCACCTTAATCCCTATTATACTGTGCAAATATAAAGTATGGTAGTACCTTTTTCCACTCTTACTAATTACCGGTCCCGATCTCCTAGGGGATCCCTTATTAAAAATTTGGTGCGGACCTAGCATTTTTTCAACTTTCCGGATCAAATTTGGACGATCCGAACGGCTCAATGTTTTTAAAATGCGTTTTCCAAGGTCCACGCGAGAAATCTTCAAAAACAAATACCCGGAAGGGCTTGATCCAAACAGCTTTCGATAAATATGTATAGTTTTATCGAAAACTGTTTGGATCAAGTCCTTCCGGGTATTTTTTTTTGATGAATCTCCACGAAGCCCTTAAAAACGCATTTTAAAAATATTGAGCGGTTCGGATCATCAAAATTTGATCCGGAAAGGTGAGGTTCGCACCAAATTTTAATAAGGAATCCCTTAGGAGATCATTTGTGTATATATATATATATATAGGCCGTACATGTTTAATTTTAAGAGAGATTATTTTCAAGTGGAATTCCTTTACCAACGGGCTTAAAAACTCAATCCAAGCCAACCCGATGGGCCTAATACATAAAACCCTTAAAAAAAATAGAGCTTAGTTGGGCGGGCTAGCGAACCGGTATCCACACATAAGACCGTATTATTTGTATTTGATTTTTACTGATATAAGTTTCCTTTCTTTGTCCCGAAAAAATCATATATCTTAATGGCACAACGTCGAAGTTATGCTTCCAGCTACCAATATTTTTAACCTTGAAGCAATAATATAATTATACTAACAAATACGATGACATAGTGGATGGTTAGAATTACAAAAACGATACAGATTCATTAAGGTCAATAAAACCCTAAAAGCAAACTCGAAGGGATTAGCTTAGTAATCAAGGTCTAAGACTCGAGGGTCTAGTTTTTCATATGATTTCGGGTTTGAAGTCTCTTAGGTGTTATAACTCTTTTGGAGTACGGAGCTTTGCTCTGACTTTAAAGGACTTAGGCCGGTCTATATCCCTCCGTCCACTAGCGAAGGCCCCATTTAAAGTCAGAGCATAATTAGTCGAGTGTGCGATTTTGGAACCTTCCAGACTAGTCCAGACATCTGATTATCAACAAAATAAAATAAAGTAAAATATAACCCTAAAAGCAAATGAGTGGACTTCTCTAATCCGCCAAAGAGGGAAGAGGGGATGGTGTAGTGACCCCAACAGTACTATTCCCATAAGACCGTCCATTTAGACAATGCACAGTTCAGATTAAATTTGAGCAATGGATAATTCAAATTTGTAGAAGCTAGGATTAAATCCTAGTCCTATATTATCAAAGTGGACGTTAAAGTCCCCACGTGCCAGTAATACGCGATTGATGGGAGTATTCCACCGTGTATTGGGGGCACTACAAGAACCCCAAAGCACTACAAAAGTTTTTTTTTATGAGAGGTCAAAATCCAAAGTCATTTTATATAATTGCAATTGGTTGATGAAATCCAAAAATAAAATCCAACCATCATTTTCCAACGAAACATAAATTATTTTGATTTTTTCCTATTTCGGAATAAGTTATGATGAACATAAAATTATCCAGGTTGAACGTACAAACATATTTTTTAGAAAGGAGAAATTGTATACCTAACTCATCTAAGACATCATCCTTTCTCCAAAGGTTTATGAATTCATAACTAGATAAATGAAATTTAAATGCTAACCATTTTTATGATGCTTCATGTGCTTATTTCATATTAAACCCCAAAATACTAATGATCCTGAATTCCTAATTATCAAAACGGACTCGGGAAGGACCCGAAAATTAGGCGGACAGGATCATCTTAATTAAAGGGACTGGAGGATCCTCGAACATGATTCTTTTCTTTCCCTAACCTATGGCTAAAAAATCTAATTTGGATTTTTTTTTGTCTTTATTCAATTTTTTTGCGCATTTATTAGTTTTGCGTTGACTTTTTCTATAGATTATTAGCTAATTTCAACGGGAGGAATCTAAAAAGTAAAAAGTTATGCCCATAGCAGAAATTATGCCCTATTGTCGTAGCTACAAACGTACACTATAGACTACAACCACAAAAAAAAAATCTGAAATTTTATTTTATCCATTAAGTACAAAATGTTAGTAATTTCCTAATAAACGAACCATTATAAAATTATATCACATACTATGACACCTTCACAAGATTTTCCATATTAATATATGCCTATGTTTATTATATGTGACAACCAAAAGTACCATTTTATATTGTCCTAAATAAAATAAATCCAAGCCTTCTTTTTGCTCAATATTGAAACTTCAACTGCAATCTCATTTGCTCAAAATGAGCGGCTCAGGTGCAACCGACATTCTCAAGATTTCGAAAAATTATATTATGATAGTTGTATTTAAATAAATGTTTTATTTTTATATAGGTACGTTGTCCTACAAAGTTTTTAAAAATTTAATGCCCGTTTGCTTAAGATCATTACCACGACCAGATTAAAACAGGAGTAATCTGAGTCACTCATTTTCAAATTCTGACTACTTTCTGAATAGTTTTTCTTAATATTTAGCATTTCTCAGATTAAAATCATGTGCCGGCCATATGTTTGAATGATTGGAATTGAATAGTACAATATAGGGTGTGAGCACGGGTCGGTTTTTGTCGGGTTTGGGTCGAGTCGTTTGTGGTCAGGTCATGAGAAACTACACCCGAAACCAAACCGAACATGTCTTGAAACAATTGAAAAAACTAAATGAGTATTACCAGCCTTTTTCTTAGCTGGGGCCTTTCTCTTCGAAGACTTTCTGCCACTGGGCACAGGAGGTTTCACCAGGATCACCACCATGGATAACAGCTTCAACTTCATCAGAGGACTCCATAACTTGATCCAAAGTGGGAAAAAAAATACCACACAAAAATGAGTATTAGTTGAAGCACAGATTAAAATGAACTTCAATACGGAATCATACATAAAAAGTCTACACTCTACACCAGTAACTTGTAAAAAAAACACATATTTTTGAAAAAAAAAAGAAAAAAACCCTAGGACAATAACTTGTAGCTTGTGTGTGTGTGTGTGAGAGGGAGGGAGAGGGAGGGAGGTTATACACTGATTTGTTTTAAAAACCCTACAATAGTAACTTGTAAAATCCAGTCATCAACAACGGCAGATCACAAGTATTGAACTTAAGAATAGAGATAATACAATTCGACTATACTATATTATATATAATCGGGTCGGGTCGGTTTCGATGGGTCACATTATTTAAACCTGAAACCCGACCCGAAACCTGAATTTTCACAAAAAATAACCCGAACCCGACGCGATGTAACTTTGGGACCGCCTGAAACCCCTTCGGGTCGGGTGATCGGGTTGCGGGTAAAATGCTCACCCCTAGTACAGTATGTGTGGGAGGTGGATCATGATTGTTCTTCTTGGTTAGATTCGAATAGTCCAAATATATACCTGCAAACGTAGCAACTAGTTAGTGTCTCCCCTGCCGGACTCGCCGAAAGGCACTCTGATGTTATAGATCTAGAAGCGTGAACTTTTTTAGGGTTTATCCCTTGAGTATATGGATTACAATGTGTTTACTTTCCAAGTCACCCGTGCATGGCACGAATGTGTGTGACCTCATCAATAATCGCCTTGGCACATGACGTTGCAATAACCATCCGCCACGTAGTCCTTCTAGAAGGTCCTGGGAGATTTGCTCGGCTGCCACGTAGCCTTGCCCATGTGCCTCACTTACCTCTCTAAGCGGCTTCCCGGGTCGGTTCATGGTTCAGGTTCCTTCAACCTAGACTGACATCACCGAATTCGGCTGGCTATCGATCCAACAGGCACCTGGGCCACACGGAACGGTCTGGGTCGTTGATTACGGCTGGTAATGTTCGGCCCAATGTATCAACAAGGTGCTGAGCTATACAGAGAGAATTGGCTCTTGGGCTTCGGCCCACCGACCATTGGGCCCAATGATCTTGGTGCATGCTGGGCCATATGGAACAAGTTGGATCTACTCGTCGGCCTAGCCACATTCAGTCAAATAGGCCGTGAAGCGGACTTGGGCTGCTCTAAACTGACAAGCCTTAATGGGGTGGATCTCCAACCCAAACCTTGTCAAATTCGGCCCACTACACAGTGATTTGTGGAATATTAGAATTATTCACACAAACTTATTGATTTTTCCTATTATAATCGCTTGTGATTGTCAAATCTTTATGACAGCTTTGAAATGTAGATGGTTTTTGTGGTCCCCTACTAATCCGTTTGGTTTGATTGGATATAAGCATCGAATTCATATACCTATATCATTCAGGCTTATTTTGGCCTAAAAAGTTAAGCATGCTTTTTACTTTTTTTGAGTTTCAAAAAGTCATTTGTTTGGGCTAATAAGTAACTCCTACAACATTTTAGGCCAAAAAAAGCTTTTTGTTTTTCCCCCCTAATAAGTCAAAAAAATAACAAGTATACTTAACTTTTTACGCCAAAATAAGCCTCAAGATGCCCGCATAAATTTAGTTTATTCAACCAAGAGCTTCTCTCTTTAAAAAAACCTTAGGTGTCTTCTCTCTTACTTCCTCCTATTTCCCCAAGGTTTCACCACCCTAATGCTGCAATGCAACAGGGGGAGGGAGGGCTTTTCCTTGATGGGTGTTTTCTTTCCTTCCAAATTTCTTGTTTTCAATAATCCCATTTCTTTTTTTTTTTTTGAGAAATAGGAAGAAAAATAATTAAACCATCAAAGCAGAACAACAAGTCCAACAAAGTCCAGAACATCCAGAATATAAACAAGGACAAAGGACAAATAAAACTAATCAGAGGGCTGATGAGCAAAATCCATCACCGATGTCCAGGTGAGGAACAAAAGTGGCCAGAGCATGTTTAGCAAGCAAGTGAGCTCGCTGGACATTCTGACGCGCAACCTTCGAGATCCTACAAAAGGACAACTTCGAGATCTTTGCTGCCAGGTTGCGTAACAAAAACGTGTTATGGTGATGACACTCAACCCTCCCTGCTATCAGCATAATGACATTAAAACAATCAGAAAAAACATAAACCACATTATGATTATGTTTTAGAGCCCATTTGTCAGCTTCATATATTGCTTGAATTTCCGTTTGTATTGGTGTGATGCTAAAATTGGAAAAGGCGTGTTTCGCAATTATGGTCCCGTTCGGATGGCTAGTTGTAAAATCCAGTCCACTCCAGGTATTTCCCTCTTTCCAAGAACCATCCACATGGAGAAAACAGGTTGCGTAACAAAAACTTGTCAATAATCCCTCTTGTCCAGTGATAGTTTTCTCTCGAGTTAGTATTAGTAGCTGCTGGGTGTTGTCATATATACAACTTAATGGAAAATTGTGAGAGCCCATCTCACACTATGCCAAATTTTAGCATTAGCGGCATTAGAAAACCGCCGTTAATACTATTACCGGCGGTAATTACGCGAAAATCATACCGTCGTCCGTACGATCGTCAGGAATACAAAAACGACGGTAATTTACCACCAGTAACAATACCATACTTTTACAGGCAGTTTTTTTACCGCCAGTAAAAGTTTTTTCCCAAAAAAAAAGTGTCCCAAGTTTCAAAAAGTGTCCGAAAAATATTTATATTAAAATTTACTGTTGTACCGGCGGTGTTTAGGATCACCGCCAGTAATAGTACCCTATAACGGCCCGTAGGAAAAATCATTTTTCCCGGCGGGTTGTAATTAATGTCACGCCCTCGAAAATTTAAAGGATAATACATTGAGAAATTCCACTGGACAATCAACAAGTCCACGGGCCACGTCAAAGTCCAAGTTTAGTAGTCAAAGATAACATCAAGGGGTACAATAGTCTATGGGTACCCATACCCCAAATTGAAATACATAAGTGTTAAAGTTATAACAAATCCAAAGTCAAAAGATATACTATGAATAAGTTACAAAATCATCTCTTCAAAATTATAAACTCGAGATGATAAGGTAACTTCTCTTTAAGCTTTCAAAAGATGTATGCAATCACTTCATGCACATCCAAGTTATGCTCCATGCTGGGTAGGGGTGAAAATCGGTTGGTTCGATTCGGTTTTCGGGGTGTTCCGGACCGGACCGAACCGATCGGTTCGGGGTGATTTTTCCGGGAACCGATGCCGAACGAAAAAAACAATGGACCGATCGGTTCGGGGTGGTTAGGTTTTTTCGGTTTTTTTTTCGGGTTTTTCGGTTTTTTCGGTCCGGCGTTAAAATTGAGATGGACAACTGTGATTTGTTATTTTTTGTTGGGTCAATTTCAGGAAACCGAGATAGGGGTGGTTTTTGGTCCAAATAGGGGTGGTTTCGGGGTAATTCGGTCCAAATCGGGATGATTTTAGGGTATTTCGGTTCGGTTCGGTTCGGTCTAACAAAAATTCCGAAAAACCGAAACCGAACCGAGATGCATTTCGGTTTTTTCGGTTCGGTTTTTTCATTTTTTCCAGGCTGGACCGACCGAAAACCGAACCGAATTTTCGGTTTTTCGGTCGGTTCGGGTCCCGTCGGTTTTTTTTTCACCCCTAATGCTGCGTACCTGAAATTATTAGGGTGAGCTCACTAGCCCAGTAGAGAAACGTCTACCAAAACTAAACGTAATGAAATGTAAATGCGAGATGAGACATGAGGATGAAAGCTATATAAGATAACCAAGAGTTTACGGGAGTCCGATGAGATACACATAAGTTTATAAATCCCTAATTATCACCCAAGCATGTCCCATGCGTACCCGACACGTGTTCTCTCTCATAAGTGTTCAATTCGCTTGATGTGTCGTGTCAACCATTTATTTAAATTAGATATTTAGAAATTCCTCGCGACACGTCCATAGGACGGCCCGAGTATCATTCCGGGCTATCTTTCGACCCCGTATAGTCTTCCCCTTGGCCAAGGCATAGTTCCTCGCGACCCGCCCAAGGGACGGCCCGAGTATCATTCTGGGCTACCTTTCGGCCCCGTATCACAAGTTTCAAGTTCTCATTTCAATTCACGTTCATTGGTTTCGCACAAGTGTCATCATGTCACTCACACCTCGGATCGTCACACAAGTTCACACATTTCGTCAAAATCGTCCAATTCACACATATCAAGTGTTAACCATGTAGGTGTTGCATTAAAATCAAACCAAGTCACCAACTATACTAGGATAGGTTAGGTACGAGTCATTTAACAAATTTTGACGTCTAAGGAATGATTATGCCAAGTACAAGCATGAACAAGCGACCAAAATTGAAGAAAACAAGTTTTGGTGAGTTAGAGCCATCTGGATTGATACCCGGATTGATACAGAATCAATCCGGATCGATCCAGATCTAGAGTGGATCGATCCACTATGCAAAATTTGCGATCAGATCAATCTGGATCGATCCAAATTTAGAGTGGATCGATCCAAAATGTCTTAAGGCACGTCAGAAGGTTTTGGATCGATCCAGAAGATGAGTGGATCGATCCAACTCAAATGTGGATCGATCCAGAGGCCATCTCGAGCAGATTTTTTACAGCAAAACAAGGGGATTGCAATGGGCTCCAAATCAAACACAACCAAGGCAATATATCAACATCGAAGGCTACAAGAGAGCATTACAACAACTAATTCACATAGGATAGCTACCACAAACATGTATCTACTTCCAATCAACTCAATACTTGGGAAAACATGGATTTTCAATGGGTTTTCAAGAAAATGAGTAGGATTGATCAAATGAGAGTATCATCAACACATCAAACACCTCAAAACACTTAATATGGTAGAAATCCCCCTACCTCAAGGTTTAGAAGCTTGTGAACAAAGGATGAGCAAGAACCCTAGCTTTCTCTCCAATGCTCCAACCAAATCTCCACCTTCCGGAGTGAAATGAACAATACCCGGGCTTCCAAACACATGTAGGAGTCTTGTATGGGTGAGGTTTTTGAAGGAATTTGAGGTTTTGGAGTGAAATTTGGGGAGAAGATGAAGAAGATGGAAGAGAGAGTGGAGAGGGAGGGGTAATGTCTGATGAAAAAAAAAATTGGGGAGGGAGTTTATCTCTCTCCTCTATATACCACATACACACACAACTAAGACAAATTACACCCCAAGTCCCCATAGTAGTTTGTGTCATGCAATATGGTCCTAAATCACTCATATCACCAATTAATCCATCTTTCAAACACTTCAAACACTTCCTCACATTTTCTCTAATTTTATAACCGAAAATATTTAAAAACACGGGTCCTTACAATTGACGCCGGTAATAGCACCCTTTAACGGCGGTTCTATTACCGCCGGCAAAAAAAATCGCCGGTAAAAACAATATTTGGCGTAGTGTCACTTGTCCTACATCTGTGAGATGTGGGTAATTGATGTGGTATATAATGGGTCACGTCAAGCTACTGTGTTAATTAACTTTTTAATCCACGTAATTAGGTTGTGAAAATTATCAAATTGAAAACAATGTATGGCTTAGCAGGTCGGCTGGTGGATCCTCTGTGGAACGATAGTCTTTTTTTTTTTTTGGATGTATTGCTATACTCTTTTTTATCAATGAAAGTTTCATATCACATATCTAGGGCTAAAAAACTTTATTGTCTGAATTAAGTATACATAGAATATATGTAGTCCCACAAACAATGGGATATACAATACCACATAATTAATCTCATGGTGGGCATGGTGATATATAGTAATCCCATAGCTATTTGTTTGATGAGATTAGTTATCCTACAGGATTATTCATCAATATATTGACTATTAATCCCGTCAAACAAATGACCTTATACAATAAAAAATTGGAATTGTATGGCAGGCAGGCAGGCAGAGAGCATAAGACTTTATTAATCCCGTCAAACAAATAGCGTTATTCGATAAAAGAATTGAATTGCATGGCAGCCAGCCAGCCAAAGAGCGTAAGAGCTTTAAACAATGATAAACTTCAACAAATCTTACAATAGTATTTAGAAATTAGATGGCGTTTACAATAGGCTGTTTATATATTGTCGGGTCACTCTACAAATTAAGTCAAATTGGTCCATAAACTTCAAATTTATCAATTTTTCCGACAGTCGTATCCATTTTATCACAAGTTATTGAGTTGATTTGAGGGATCTTCTTATTCTAATCGATCTCAATATCGTTATTTCCTTCGTGAATTGTCATTTCAAACATTGCTCCCGTTGGACTTATTATATCAGGATATGGATCAAATACTCCCTACTCCTGGTCTACGTATACAAACAAAGAATGAGGTACGCCATACAAAAATAATACAGGCACGCAAGTTTTTCTATACGAAACATGGCTGTTATGTCGCCTTTTCTTTTGTAATCTTCTTGTTTACATTTCAAAATGTATTATTGCCACATCATTCTATATAATAAAAAATTGAATATTAATTATACTAGGTTTAAATTATTTTCTTGGTCATAGTGATTCCCTATACATAGGAGTACTCTAATATGCAAAAATAAAATACTAGAAAGTGCTAAATACACACCCTTCATTAGGGTCTGCACAGCATGAGTTTAAATTCTTAACAGCATTTCCACCACATCCCGTTGTAGTCTCCACCATTACATTTTTTTGTTATAATCTGAACTATTCATTTTGTAGGGGTCTAGTACAGAGTAGTTTATTCACGGAAAAAAAATCAACTTGATCGGACGTCGATAGTTATATCAACAATCGAATTTTGGTTTATGAAGTAGACGGTCATGGAGAGTTTACCTTCAAAATCTATAACCATCCATCAAAATCCAATTTTTGATATACTAATCAATATCCAATCAAGTTGAATTTTCCCATAAATATACTATTCTAAGGGCCTTACAAGATGAACGGTTTTGATTACAACAAAAAAGTCCTGTAGAGTCCACAAACGGTGAGTTTCCACCAGTGGTAGACAAAATTTAAATAATATAAAATTTTATAGCATTTGCATTAAAAAACCATAATAGTTGTATATATATATATTCATAATTAACAGCTAGATAAGATTTATTCCATAAAAACGAACCCGAATGGTGTGTATTATAGCATTTTCTTAAAAGACGAAATTACTTCTAGGGCTAAACAAAAACATGAGCTGAACCAAGTTTGGTGACAAACCTGTCACATAGCTTGTTAATTTCTTCATCCTGAAGCACAAGAAAATGGTCTCTAGAGCTAATTTGAATTGACTAAATTTCACCATCTCATCTAAGCCTATTCAAGAGTTCTGTAATAAGGGCATCCCTCCTCTCAGCCCTAGCTTCTTCTCTCACTCTTCTTTGCTCTTCTCTCTCTCTCCACATCCTCTCATTCACCACCCTCTCATTCTCCAAAGCCTCCATTTTTAGTCTCCACTCCATCTCCCTCATTTTCCTCTCCTCTTCTCTAGCCTCAAAGGCTTTCAACCATTCCATCTCCATTTGCATTTGTTGCTTCATGAACTCCTCCAAAACCTCCTTCAAACTATTGATACTTCCACCACTCCCATGACTAGTACTGCCACCACCTTTAGCCATAGCCTTCCTTTTCTTCTTGCTTCCATTAGTACCCTTCTCTCTGTCGCTCTCTTCGTTATCGTCTTCGTCTTCCGATGATAGTAGAACCCCTCTCTTCTTCGACCCGCTCGCTCCTCCCCCTCCTCCTTCTGCTTCCATCCATAGCATTCGTTGCATCCGCGCGGACAAAATGGTCTGAAGTTCATTGAAGAATGGAAACTGCAAGCGCATGCCTTCTTGTTCCATAGTTTCACATCCCTAAAAAAAAAAAATTAATTAAAAAATTACATGAGTTCCTTGAGCACAAAATCTTTTTAAATTAACATCTAAAAAAAATAGAAAAATGAGTTCCTTGAGAACAAAATCTTTTTTTTTTTTTTTTTTTTTTATAACAACATCAGGGCATACTCATAAACCTAACGCATTGTGAGGAACATAAGTAAAGGTCGTCTATATGCAATTAAATTAAAGCATTTTAATTAGAAAGGTAATCGTACGTACATAAATAAAATAATGACAGTTGGGATAAAAAAAAATGTTTGTATCAGTCAAATAACCTGAAACAATTGCATATTTTTTTTTTTTTTTTATAACGCAAGTGTCCGGATCAACTTACCCACATCTTGACTAGTTAGGTGGTGTGATAGCGTTAATTACGGTGCCACGAAAGCCTTCTATTCAAGCGTTGTAAGAATTTTGCACCTAACTTTCATCGATCCAGAACGATGAAATCTTTCCTCGTTCTTTCGATCTAAAAAAAAATAACCAGTGCCTGAATTATCTAGAAGTGTTTTTCAAGTAAAATCCGTGTTTTGCAAATCATGTTCTCCATTAAACGATCGATCAAGGATGTTTATATATTGAAAAACACACTCATGTAATAAGATTTTATACCTTGAACCGAGTGACGAGGTTTTTCCATTTAGACTTACACTGCTCTGTGCTACGATTGTAACCCCTCTCCTTCATCTTCTTCGCGACAACCTCCCACAGAACTTTGTTACGTTTGGTTTCGATGAAGGTCTGATCCAGCTCTGCTCGAATCATCAACAAGTCCCTTGTCTCCTGAATACTCCATTGAGGGAACCTGCTGTCTCCTTGATCGACGTTCACCGCGATACGGTGGTGAAGACCATCCATGGATTAGTCCAGAGAATAATCTATATGTATGTATATATAGAGAGAGAGAATTTGTTTTGACAAGTAGGGTTCGATGAAGAATGGAGAGGAAAAGATGGGTGAAGAGAGAAGGAGGTAGTTTTATAGGGTTATAGGAAAATGGAGGTGTGAAAAGAAGGTGGAAATATGCTAAATAGTCAAAGGGAAAGAAATGATGACTTTGGTAAGGTGTCAAAGCCAAATTCGTGTGGTTCGTTCAGATTTCAGGAAATTGTACCATTAATTAATACTCTCTCTCTCTCCCCTTTTTTTTTTTTCTTTCTGAATGTCCGAGCAAGTTTACGCACACCTCAACTATCTCATATTAGCTGATTCAGCCAGGTCATTTACGTTGAGACTAAGAATTTTTAACAAATTACTTTTTCGCGGCCTAACCAATCCTACTTTTTTACTGTCTAAATCCGAAAATCGAATAGTGATCAATTATATAAAGAGCAAATCCGAAAATCGAATAGTGATCAATTATATAAAGAGCAAACCCAGTAACGTTGCGGACTGATTCCCTGCCCTAATAAACCCTCTCTCTGTCTCTCATCTTTTTCTTCCGTCGAACAGTCCCTGGAGACCCATCTCTCAACGCGGAAACGCACGCACCCTTCTCTCTCCTCTTCTCTCTCTCTCTAAATAATTTTTGTAACTTGTTGCTATGTGCAGACGATGTATCAAGATTTTGACGTCCACATTTGTTCCCATTTGACTATGTTTATATTTCGTCACGCTTACGAAGGACTTCGGTGTTAGTTGGTTTGGTTGTTTTTTTTTCCCAGTATAAACTTTTTTATCACAAGATTTCAACTCTTTTTTTTTCCCTACTATTTTCTAGTTCGCATAAAATGGATTAATTATATATATATAGAGTCCCAATGTATATATATATAATTCGGATCCAAACTCCCGCATTTTTTAAATTACGGACCTCCACTTTCCGGACCAAATTTCAAAAGGTTTTTGAAAAACTGGCCCGACATGGGATATCTTCAAAAACAAATACCGGGAAGGTATTTGTTTGATGCCAAAGCAATTTTTCGCAAAATTATAAAAAACACTTTTTAAACACATCTAACAAGGTTCGGATTTTTTAATATTTTTGGTCTTTGGAAAGTCTTTGAAAATATCCATTGGTCCGTAATTTCCCAAAAACAATTTTTAAAAGCATCAAACACCAAAAACCTTCCATCTGGGATCCTTGATTGGATAATTGACAATTATCCATTAGTTTGATATTTACATTGCATTTTTTTTTAAAGTTTTGACAATTATCCATTATTTGAATTTAGGATTGCATTTATCGCCTTTGTTTTTTTGGTTTTTTATCGTTTTTATTATTTAATTTTTTTGCATTTGTTAGATTTTTGATTCGATTTTTTGTGGTTTTTTGGCTTGCTCGACGAGAGGAATATAAAAAATATAAAATTGTTAGCAAAACTTAAAGTTTTGTTAAGAAAGACGAAAAATAATCCAAAAAACTGGTATATTTTGGTTTATTTTCGGCTTTATTCAAAAAACTATTACTTTTGACCATAATTTTATACTCTTTGGATTCGTCTCGACGAGATAAATCCAGAAACCACAAAATTTTGACGCAAAACAAAAAACTAAAAAAAAAAAAATTGAATAAGACAAAACGAAAAAAACAAAAAAACCAACTTTTGTATACTAGAATCAAAAATCACATTCAAGAAAATTGTCACAATAAACGATAAGCGGCGCTAAATGATTTGAACGAGAATACGTTTGGCATGGTCGGACGCGTCATACAAGCTGTAATTATGCAAGAAAGATTCTTTGCTAGCTGGATTATTTCAGATAAGACGCATAAATGGAAAATTCTCCTTTGGCAAAAAAGAAAAACCCCTTTTTGTCTTTTTGAAGTTTTTATCTGTAAAAATGTTAAGACTAAAAGAAAAAGGTGTGGATAACAATTGGGGGATTTCAATTACCATGGAAAAACTCTCCTTTGGCAAAAAGAAAAATTGATTTTTGGTTTTTCGTTTTATCTGTATTCAATTTTTTTTACATTTGTTAGTTTCGCGTCAAGTTTTCGTGGTTTATGGATTCGTCTCGATAAAGAAGAGTATAAAATTATGGTAAACTAATTTTTTTTTAAATAAAGCCAAAATTAAACCAAAAAACTGGTTTAAAACTTTATTAAAAAAAAATTATTTTGACCATAATTTTATATTTGTTGGATTCGCCTTCGAGAGCGAATCCATAGACTATTTTACTATAAAACTTGACGTTGAAAAACTAACAAATGCAATTTTTTTTAAAATAAAGACAAAACGAAAAAACAAAAAAACCACTTCTACACTTTTTTGTCAAAGGAGCCTTCGTAAAAGCTGTTGTAACTATTTTACTATGTAATGTCGTTGTAAAATATGTAACTATTTTACTGTAAAAGCAGTAATTATTTTACTGTAAAAGCCGTAATTATTTCACTATATAACGTCGATTCATTTTAAAAAGTTTCATTGTTGGTTGAATTATTTTTAATAAGAGCCGGGTATGGAAATTAAATCATTATAAAAGCTATGATTATTTTACTATAAAACTCTGGTACGCTAGAAGATTCTTCGTAATCTAATGAGACTAAGGTGAGGTTTGGCCTAAAAAGCCAACTTAACTTATTTTTTTGTCTTTATTTGATTTTTTTTTTTTTTTTGCGTTTGTTAGTTTTGCATCGATTTTTTTTAGTATTATTGGTTCGTCTCGGCGAGTGGAATCCAAAAAGGTAAAATATTATGACTAGAACTCTCAATTTTTTGAATAAGATCGAAAAAAGTGTAAAAAGGACGACTTTTTAGCTTATATTTTGTCTTTATCCAAAAAAATTATTGATTCGATCATAATTTTTACTTTTTATTCGATAGAAATATAACCAATAATACACAATAAAGTTGATGTAAAACTAAAAACACGGAAAAAAAAATCAAATAAAAAAAAAATTTTTTTTTTTTTTTTGGTCAAAACTATTTAATTTAAAACAATCTTAACACAACACATGCTATTACAAACTACTGGGTATAAAAACAACCGAATAATAACAACATACAAACGAGAAGAACATAAAACAGAAACCACAAAACAAATAAAGAATATATATCCAGTGAGATATTCGTGATTAATATACGTTGTTGCTCGTTAGCTAGGTTATTTTTAAGAATTGTGAAAGTAACTAGTATTTTACTATACAGCGCCGATACATTTTAGAAAGATTACGAGCGACAACGTATATATGGATAAAACTAATAGAGGTTCCACTTCTCCTCCGGACTCCGGACTTCCGGACCTCCTTGATCCGAGCATTTTTTTGACGATCCGATCCATCCAATGTGTTCAGAAGGTGTTTTCACGGGTCCTCGCGAAAAATCTTCAAAAAAAAAATACCGGGAAGGGCTTGATCCAAGCTGTTTTCGCAAAACTTTATATTTACAGTTTTTGCGAAAACTGCTTGGATCAAGCCCTTCCCGGTATTATTTTTTGAAGATTTCCCGCGGGAATCCTTGAAAACACCTTCTGAACACATTGGACGGCTCGGATTTCCCAAAAATAATTTGCAACACAAAAAAAATCACTTTTTTCTTATTCTCGGGAGGGTTTGGACTAGAAATTTTCCGAACTAATAGATATATGGATAAATAGGTCTTGGAAACTATAATGTTTTACTACTATAATAGCGGCACGCTTTAAAAAATTGCTTGTTGGCTAGATTTTTAATATGTATATATGTGTGTATATACACACTACTATATGATTTCTCGTATATACTTTAGAAAGGGATTTAAGTTAAACTATTTTTAATAAGGTATTAAGAGACATAGGTCATTTTTTTTATCCATAAGAGGAGAATTTAAGCCCACGTTCGAGTTGACAAAACAAAGGTTCATATGTTGTGCTACAACACAGGTGGTCTTATCATTTATCAATAATTGTACTATACCATTTGATTTTCTTTGACTTTCATGGATTTTGAAAATCAAGAGTGAGAACACAAAATTTAAAGAGTTTGGATTTTGTTTTGTGGGGGGCGGTCTATTTAATTTCAAGATATAGCATGGCAACCCATATGTGGCAAATTTCAAAAAATGTGGAAATGGGTTCAATATCGTGTATAATTATCCCAAAAATATATAATGGATCATTTGTCTTACGAAAATTGGATGTAAATTAAAGGGTGGTTTTATTTTTTTGTTTTTATTCTTTTTTGGGGGGACATTGTTTTTTTTTTTTTTTTAATTATTGGTTTGTCTCGTCGGGAGGAATTTAAAAAGTATAAAGTAATATTGCTCATAACTGAGTTATTAAAAAAAATCAAATTCGAACATAATTTTTAATTTTTAGATTCTTCTCGTCAAGACTAAACAATAATTCATGAAAATGACGCAAACTAAAAAATGCGAAAAAATTTTGACTAAGGAAAAAAAAAACATGGATCAATTATTTTGCCAAAACACCCCTAAAATCTTACTTCTCCGTCCCAAAATTTATACAAACAGATGTGTATGTAAGTTGTAAACTAAAAAGTTAAGTGCTTCCGTGCATTAAATTTTGAATTTCCTCGCACCAATTTAAACATGTCAATTAGTGTTTTAAATGGCGCAAAAAAATTGAAAAAAAAACGGACAAAAATTCTTTAATTTCTATTCAAAAATTACTTATCTTTCGTTGTGGATCATAGTTTTGGAACGGAGGGAACACTACCTAAAATTTCCCCTGCTAGAGCAATGCTTCATTTTTCGGATATCTCCCCTTCATGTCCCCTATCTGTCGTATTGAGGAAGAATCTATTGATCACCTCTTCTGCTACTAGTCTACTACATTTTTTTGGGTAAATTTCTGCTACTACACTATCACAAGAGAAGTCTGGAATGCAGGGGCGGACAGGGGGGTGCTAGGGGGGGTATTCGGTAGGGGTGGGCATCGAGTCATGTCGGGTCGTGTTCGTGTCGTGTCATCTCGTGTTCGTGTCAAAATTCTCTCAATCCTAACCCGACCTGTTTAATTTTTCGTGTTATCGTGTCGTGTCATATTCGTGTTTCGTGTCAAAAATAGCTAACCCTAACCCGCTAACTTCGTGTCGGGTTCGTGTCGTTGTCATCGTGTCTTTCCATAAATTCTCGTGTCGTGTCGTGTTCGTGTCGTGTTTGTCGTGTTATCTCGTGTTCGTGTCAGAATTTTCTTAACCCTAACCCGACCTGTTTAACTTTTTCGTGTTCTCGTGTCGTGTCATATTCGTGTTTCGTGTCAGAAATGGCTGACCCTAACCCGCTAACTTCGTGTCGTGTTCGGGTCGTGTTCTCGTGTCGTGTCCAAAATTCCCACCCCTAGTATTCGGCACTCCCCCCAATTTTCGACATATTTTTAGTATACTTTTAGATTTTTTTTAAAAATTACTGAAGAGTGGCCCCCGCAAATTAGGCAAAAACGGCGTTCCTGCGTCCGCCACCGCTGGAATGACAACGATTTTCCCTATTCCTCTTTGGAAATTTCCCCAAATACAGCTTTCAAAACTGGTTAATTGACTGCATCATCAGCCTCTATCATTCCGTTTGGTATTTTCCCTATTGACAACGATTTTTCCTATTCCTCTTTGGAAGCATATTTGGAGAATGAAGAATAAGAGAGTGACCAAGACAAACATGAATCATATTTAAGTGATGAGTTTGAATCTTGAAATGTTTGGTTATTGTTTTAGGGTTATTTCTTATTAATGAATACTAGTAGTATCTGTTTTTGGAAGTGTAATTTACCTATTTACTTTACATTTTGTTCATTAAGATTTTGAAAAAGGCTTCCTCTTAGTTTTCGCTTTAAGCCTCTAAAAAATCAGGACCGGCTCTGATCATAAGGACAGATTTTTTATCGACAACCTCATCTCGGATATCAACCGCTTTACTTTTTGCAAGATCTCAAAAGTTTCACACAAAGAGGTTGAAAGAGCTCATTGCTCGCCAGACAAGCTCTTGTATATTTCATTTTTATCCAGATACAGGGAACGGAGACAAGCTTGCTCAGGACGATACCTAACTTTGGTAGCATTCTTTTGATTGTTTTGTATTTTTTTGTTATGTTGGTCTGTACTTTGATTCTCTGTTACTGTTCCCCTTTGCTGGTTTCATCTTCGGTGAGGTTTGGCTAAAAAAACCAACTTAACTTCTTGTTTTGTCTTTATTTGATTTTTTTTGCGTTTGTTAGTTTTACATCGATTTTTTGAGTATTATTGATTCGTCTCGACAAGAGGAATCCAAAAAGGTAAGAGATTATGACTAGAAATTTCAATTTTTTGAATAAAATCGAAAAAAGTGTAAAAAACTGACATTTTGACTTATTTTTGTCTTTATTCAAAAAAATTTAAGCACCAGTCATAATTTTATACTTTTTTAAATCCTCTCACCAAAATGAACCAATAATACACAAAAAGTTGATGCAAAACTAAAAAATGCGAAAAAAATCAAATAAAGACGAAAAAATAAGCCAACTAACTTTTTATGCCAAAACACACCGAAATTTTCTCTATTGGCGAAAAAAAGAAAAAAGATGCTCGTTATTTTCATTTATAATTACAAACATTATAGGCGTATTAGTATTTCTTTCCTATTGAAATATCCGAATTTACGCAATATGTCAAAACTTATCCACGCGGTTTCTGACAATACTGCGTCGGTTCCACGTGGTCTTCATGCGTGGCCTGCGCGGGCGTTTAGGAGGACCCCACTGTTTCTCGATTCACATCCAATGCCTTTTTCATCTAGAGTCATGCTAATGCTAATGCTAACTTATCCACGCGGGTATCATAATGCACTCGTTAAGAGTACAAAAAATATATTTTTGTGGGTTTCACTTGTTCAAAAAAATACACTTTAAAAGTATATTTGTACGTTAAAGTACACTTAAAAATGTACTTTAAAGTGCAAGTGTACTTTTAAATTGTACTTTTTTTGTACTTTTAACGAGTGTACTATGACACCGGTTAGCATTTCTCTTTCATCTATTTCTTTTTTCTTTTTTTCTTTTGTCTTTTTGTAATTTCTTTTTTTTGTCAATCGTCATACCTAATTTATTACATGGGAAAGGGGAATGAGACTCGATCCCGAAATGCAGTGTGGAGCATCCAAGAGCTCTACCGCATGAGATAGCCACCACTTGCTTGTAATTCCATTTTCAATTGAGTGCATTTATTTATAAATAAATAAATCATTCCTCTAGAGAGCACATCTCAGCCGGAGAAACCGATTTGGTTCATGAAATCTTCCTCAATATTTGCTTAATTTTCGTTTTACGAATAAAAAAAATATGAAAGCGGAATTAATTACCCTTTATTTAACTACTACTCCCTCCGTCCTATAAAGTTAATTTTCTATGGAACTATATATAATTTTCAAACTTAAAAATAATATATCTACTTAAATACTATTAGTATTTTTTATACTATGTATACGAAAATACCTAAATTGATGAAAAGTTAAACTGTCTTAACTTATGTTTTAGAGAGATGCTACGTACACAATCATTCAACAACCATCCAATCAACAACGTCTCATATACACGTGGAGCACACACACAATTATGAAGTAGATTACACGTGTATATACCATACATTTAGCGATTCTATTAGACTATTGCCCATTTATTTTGTCTTGACGGCTTGACCGGAAGAATTTTGAAAAAAGTAGGAGTATTTTTTCTGCTACTGTTGTTTTTTGGTTGATGACTTAGTGCTGCAAAGTGCAAACGAGCCGAACTTTAGAATGTTCATATTTGTTCATTAAGTTTTTAAAAGAACCCAAGCTGATCTAGAAAAAGCATTACAATTTAAGTTTTTCATACTTGTGTTTATATTTGATATTTATGCACTCATACAGATCTAGAACTTCAAATAAAAATTTTATTTCCTACATGAATAAGTTTATATGTATATAAAATTATAAAGAGTCATGCTAACGGGTGCCATAGTGGGTGTCATAGTGCACTCGTTAAGGGTACAAGAAGTACACTTTTGTGGGTCCCACTTGTACAAAAATTACACTTTAAAAATACATTTGTACGTTAAAGTACATTTAAAGATGTACTTTAAAGTACACATGTACTTTTAAATTGTAGGAGTATTTTTTTGTACTCTTAACAGGTGCACCCGTTAGCATTTCCCAATTATAAAAAAGTATTACAATTTACTAAGTTTTTAATACTTTTAAAAGTTTGTGCATGTACAAACTATAAAATTTTCATTATGTACATGTAAAAGTTTATACATATTCAAGGTTATATATAAAATTCTTATGACATATACATATATACTCCATATTCGCGAGCCTAACCGAGCCAAATACTTTCAGGTTAAGGTTCGGTTCATTTATTAAACGAGTTTAAAATTGAGGCTCAGGTGCAGTTTGATTAGTACTTGAGTTGAACTCGAACGAGCTTTTACCAGTCAAGCCTAGAATATATAGTTCGAACGGCTCGGTTCTTTTGCCGCCCGCCCTTGATGTATACTATCCTGTCCACCCATCTTGCTCTTTGTTCGGGTTTTAAAGTACGGCATAATGTAAAAATACCGAATAATGTTAAAGTTAAACTGGAATATATTAAAAAATTAGTAAAATATAATTTAAATTCATTGTGATCGAAGTCTATTTAATTTTATTTTGCCATATCGTAGAAAAAAACTACATTACTGTCTACAATGACCAACGGCTTGAAAAAAGCGTACTTATCGAAATCGAAATAAGGGGGTCCCACCTTTAGTCACATAATTCTTTAAAACGGTCTTTGCTCCCGCTCTCAATCGTAACTCTAGACTCGTTCTCTCAATTCTCGTACCGCGAATTCTAATAACGACGCATTCACGCTCGCCCACCCGTGCTGCATGCTAATTATGCGATTAAGCTCCCATCTATGTACTGCTACGTACCCAACTTGCCGCGGCTTCTTTATTTGGATTGACCATGCATGTTGAATTTCTTAGTGGGAAAAAGGAATTGTCCACGCTGTGGAATTCTTCATATTGGAGGCCAGTATAAAATTAGTCGGTCTATTGTACACCAAAATAGTTCTGGTATTGTTGTAAGTATTCTATATGTATGTAGTGATAAGTATTCCGGATACTGTGACAAAACAACAACATACATCAAAACAATCTTGTAATCAGAACCGGCTTAGAGGGCAATCCTAAGAAGCAATCGCTTCGGCCCCCAAAATTTTGGCCAAATTAGGGGCCCCCATACGATTCAAACTCTCCATATATAATTAAATCTCTTTTTTTTAAACAGACCAAGCCTTTGGTATTAGTGGCACGAGAATCATCCTAACTTGTACAAAGTCTAGTGTTCGGGTCCTTGAGTGGGGTTCCAATGCCTTTTGTGATTTTTTTTTTCCCTTTTTCCTCTTTCTTAGGACAAGAAAAGTATATACATTCATCACTGTTTCACAAATTTGAAATATAACATAATCAGAAAACAATCTCTAAGTGACCCTTATTGCAGTTGATTTAATTCTTTTGCTACAAAGATTAAAAATCAAATAGTCAAGCGAACTATCATAATTCTATAATTTTTTTAAAATATACTTAAGGATCTTTTTTTTTTCCTTATAACTTCTTCCAAAGAAATGGGTCTTGTGAGCATACTTTATTATTTTGAAATTTTCTCATCTGTTTAAGTAAATCTAATCTTGTACTAATAGTTTTTGTTTCGAAAATACGAAGGGCCCCAAGTTAGGAGTTCGCTTAAGGCCCCCAAAAGTCTTGAGCCGGCACTGCTTGTAATATGCGAAACTATTCTATTTTTCATTATCTCGAATACTACCACTGCATAGATGAAATACTTACGACAACATCTGGAATACTCACTGCAACATCACTTTTAGAATACCATAAACCAAAACGATTTTGGTGTACCATAGAAAAATTCTTATAAAATATATATATATAAGCTTCTTTTGTTGGGCTCAGGTGGGAATGCTGACCCACTATCTCTCAGCAACTTGATGGGAGCTGCACTAAACCCGGCCCAAAGATAACTCATGAGGCGTGATAACAGCTATATATATAAATCCCATGCACCTTAATCTTGGTGCCGACAATTGAATACTCCAATTGTTTATATTTACATAATGTTACGGACACGGATGGATATGCATAGATTCGGACACAATATATCTAAAATCGTCTAATTTGTGTGAGCACTACATCTATTACGTGAAACTCAAGTTCATCAGACGTTTGCGATGCATTTGTGTTCAAATTTGTGCACATCCATTTATGTCGGTAATATTAGTGTTCTTTTTCACCAATTTCATAAAAGCCAATATATCATCATCGATCGGCGCCACGTCATGTTGTTAATTTTTGGAATTCTTGGTTTTGTTACTATTGTTTGGGAAAGCAGAAATTATCAACATAGTATTGAACAAAACAAGAGTACAAAGTGGGGGGAAAAAAAAAAGCAGCGAAAAGCAATAAAATACAAGAAAACGTGGCTACAAAAGAAGCCGCATGGAAATGCTTTGGATACCAAATTAGCATCCGCCGAAGTAGTTCTTTGTCACTTGTTGTCGTTGTCGTTGTGGTCGCTCCTATAAATTTATCACGGATTCATGGTGAATAATTCAAAAATGTAGGAGAGACTAAGAGCTCCCGGCTGGTGGTTTACGAGGAGGTGAAGAGTTCAAAAAATACATTAAAATTTCGTATTTAGTATGTCTAAATTAAATTTTCAATACTATTAACTGCACTGGGTCATTCGTGCTTAGCCAAAGTAATTGACAAATCTACTTAAATTTTTTTAATAAATTAATAATATACCCGAACAAAATAAAATAAAATATGTTCAGTCAATTTATTACCAAACAAGTGTGCAGGTCCCACCTCAATGTGTGATAAAAAAAGAGACTCGGAACACCACTTGGCAGTGCATAGGGCACTGAATATGCATAGGTCCCACCTCAATGTGTGATAAAAATAAAGAGACTCGGGACACCACTTGGCGGTGCGCAGGGCACTGAATATTTATCACTGTGAATTAAGTTTGTCACATACGTCCATCAATCATCATTGTGACTTGCAAATTTACCATTCTGTGGGCTGAACTTGTGTACAAAATGTTATAGTGGGCCACTGGCTTAGATGGTCCAACATGGGCCCATCTTCTTTAAGTCCATTGCCATCCTTTCCCATCTGGAGATACAGAAGAACTTTTATGAGTTTATCTGCAAAAGCCAATTTCAACTTTTCCTTTTTCTCTCTTCTTTCAACAGAAGTGTGTGGAAATGTAAAGATGAACTGCCATTTTCTATGCTAGATGATGAGGTGATTTTTATACATTCAGACCTTAATTGGCCCCACTGGAATTGGGGAGTCCAAGGCCTTGTCAAATTTTAACCTTTTGAGTAAGATGTTTTGGTAAAATGTTAGGCATAAATCATAATCACCAAACATAGGAGCCGCGATAAGCACATATCCCCCCGTAAATAAAAGTCCAATCAAGTTCGTGTGAACTGAAGACAACCTGCTTTGACAATGAAACATCGCTTTGAAATTACTATAAACGGAGTACGCATATTCATTCGAACCAAATCATTAGAGCGAGAACAAGGATTGCAAGAAACTATTGGTTTTTGTACAATGGCATATTATGTCCACACCATTTTAAGGAACACAATGCATGGACCATGAGTCCTTGTCAAATTTTTACCTTTTGAGTAAGATGTTGAGAAAAAATTGGAAATGTGAGGTTAGGCATAATCACAAAAGGGGCTATTGCTTTTACATTTCCTCTCACTTCTAGCCCTTGTATGACTCACACTTTCCAGTCAAAGATGAGGATGAGATCTGATTTCAGGGCATGTAGGGACACCTAGTTCTCATGTGGTCTCTGAAGCTTCCCAAGAACTTTGGGGTTAGTATAAGTACATGAAATCATGGCATAGACTGAATTTTACCAGGAGACTCAAATGGTGGTAATCTTCATGTCTGTCTCTTTAGTCTTGGGTTTTTTTTTATCATCATGACTTGACGAATCATGCAGAAGTAGAGTAATAGTTCCTTTTTTGTTTTTTGGGTTAATGCAGGGTGTCCCCAGCTTACGCGAATCTCGGACCAATCTCTACAGCGCTTCTCACAGCCATGTCTACGCTTACATTTGACTATTATGTGAATGTTTGTTGGTGATCAATGAACTTCAACTTTCATTATATGAATGTGAACTCGTTGATGCGCGAAAAATGGTCCTTCATGTTTACGGTCTTTCATGTGGTCTCTCATTTAAAGTTTTGTTAATGTTGTGTCTAAAAGCCCTTACGAAAGAATCACATTGGTTAAAAGAGAAATAAAACTCTCATAATCTAACGGTCTATTTTTCTTGCAACATACATAATTCGAGCAAATTAAGTCCATACTCATCATATCTGATTAGTCTAAATTATGTTCCCGTAGATGATACCAGTACTTATAAAATAACATGTTTATGTAGTCAAATAGGGTCTTGGTGGGTCATTATTTTTATCAACCAAAAAAAAAAAAACTTATATATCTTTATTTTCATCTCATCTTAAGATACTCCTAAATAAGGGTTGTTTTAAAAAATTTATTGTCTTGTAGATCTGCCAGGGTAATCTTAATGGAGTAGTATAAATTTGCCAATACCCTTTTCTCCAAGCTGGCATGGCTTATCAACAATCATTGACACCCTCCCCATCAATAACTTTATACTCAAAATGCAAGCAACATATCTTCAACTTGTAGTTAGGTTATTTGTTGGAGGATTCCAACCAAAAATTAATTGGCCATAGGTGGAGTAACTTCTAAATTATATGGGTCTAATTGCTATAGTGTGCCTAATGGGCTTACGTTAATACTCTCACCGGTCAAAGAACAATTAGAAATTACATTGCGAGTACTCTTACCAATCAAAGAATAATTGAAAAATTATATTCCAAGTACTCTAATCGGCCAAAATATACACTATCGTGAGCCCTGTGAGCTTTTGTTAGCATTTGCCTATTAAGAAAGCTTGGGTGGCTTAGATATATGACGTAAGATAAAGTCTAATAAAGTCCAATACTCTCCCTCACGTGCATCCCGGATACATGTTGATGTGTATAAATTGATGAGAACAGTTTCATGATACGTAATGGTAACAACTTGAGCCTTGAGTGTAACAGTTTTGGTTTTATCGAATGTTACGTAACAGGAATCGGGTATAGCGGTCGTGAACCGGTCTGTGAATCAGATACGGATTGATACATAATAGGCCGGTACGCAAGTGATTTTTCCTCTCACCGGTATACTGGAATGTGACGGTATTGGAGGGACCAAAAACCGTTACGTAATGACAGATACGTTACGTAACGACCGGTATTTAAAACCACGAGTGAGGCGATTGACTCAGGCGGAGAATATTCGACCACGTAATATGAGGCTACCCAAAACCGCTCAGATACCATGCGAACAAATTGCAAAGACGGTTGCGGGAGTCAAAATGATCGATACCCACAGAGCCTTTACGCATAAACAAAACAGAACATGATCGATTCTTCAAAAATCAAAATGCTTGTAAACAAAAGAGACAACATGGGGCATCTTCTCTTTTTGATTCTCCCTAACTTTCTTTTTCACTATTTGTAGTTTTGGCAATAGTATTCCTATGCTTTAAGGCTTATTTTACAAGCATCCCATGGTCAATATATAGTATTTATTGAATTATTATCTTCTAAATTTATGTTTTACGGTGCGTAGATCAATAAATGTATATTGATTTTTAATTTTCTCATTACAAATCAACACAAAAAGGTACTTCACTAAATAATTAGAACACCCATTCATCAAAAACTCCTTCCCTAAACTTAATGCGGAAGTGTAAGAGCAAAAACAGCAGCTAAGCCAAAAATTTGGCCATAATACCTTGTGTACAGTACATATAGCCACCATGTCACCATCAACACTCTAACAACCTATCCATTTTACCTTACCATTTATTAAAATATTGTTTTTTCGTTTATATATATATATATATATATATATATACATACGGAAAACTTCACATCCACACCTCCCGGAAATAAGAAAAAATTGGTTTTTTTTGTGTTGCAAATTTTTTTTTGAAAATCCGATCCATCCAATGTGTTCAGAAGGTGTTTTCAAAGGTCCACGTGAAAAATCTTCAAAACAAAATACCGGGAAGGGCTTGATCCAAGCAGTTTTCGCAAAAACTGTATTTATATATTTTTGCGAAAATTGCTTGGATCAAGCCCTTCCCGGTATTTTTTTTTGAAGATTTTCCGCGAGGACCCTTGAAAACACCTTATGAACACATTGGACGGATCGGATCGTCAAAAAAAAAATTGGATCAAAAGTCCGGATAAGAAGTGGAACCTATATACATATACACACACGCATATATACTGCTATGTATAGATACATATATACAAAACCACCATCGCCTACCCAAAGCTTCATCCCCGTCGACGAAAGGTCCATCGCCGTTGACCAAAGCTCCATCGCCGTCCGTCCTTGAGTGCATCTGGTCGAAACTCGTCGGAATCCACTCAAAAGGTGTGAAATCGGAAGCTACAACCCAAAATCACGCGATTTAAGGTTTCAATCGTTACCTCTGGTTACCGTCGATGGTCGCCGTGGCATTCTTCGCCGTCACCGTCGATCTTCACCATGGTTGTCCGAGAGAGAGAGAGAGAGAGAACAATAAAAAAATTGGGTAGCTGATGAACAGTGCCACGGTAAACATACCTTAGCACTGTTCAAATATGGATGGGGAACAGTGTTATACCTTACCTGCTGCAGCACCCATTTTCTTCTTCCTCTTGTCTATTTTGCCCAAAACTGGGTTTTACCCTACTTGCTGCTGATGCTCTAATTATAGTGAATAATGCTAACGTAGCTATATTTGGCTTATGTAAAAGGTACCGTCGAGGATAAAAAGAGAGAGGCACCATCGTATATTTAGATTTTCACATGATAATAACTTTGTCTTTGTTGTCTTACGGAGATGAGATTGAGTTGATGATTTGGAAGTGATATTAGAGATGCCGTATGACTATCCTCTTTATCAAAATTAAACGTGAAAAAAATACACAAAATGTTTTATAGTGACAATGCAATACTCGTATTACGTGTGGATCTCACGTTGAATTGCTGTTATAATCCAATTTTTGACAGATTTTTTTTGGTTTTTTTTTCTTTATTCAAAAAATTTTAAGTTTTGTTAATATTTTTTTTTACTTTTTGGATTACTCTCGCAGAGATAAACCAATAAATTTTTAAAAAAAATTTGATGCAAAACTTTTAAATGAAAAGAAATAAAATGAATTAAGGACAAAACAAATCTTGCTCAATTATTTAGCCAAAAATACGGTGAGAAGTTTTTCAATGCCCTGGGACAATATTGAGCACGAACCTGAAAATGTGTAGTCCCGGACCCGCGTCCGCGATTAACATTGTACTTGGAGCATTGAAAATTTTAGATATATACTTAGGCCTCCTTTGGGTAAAAAAACCATTGTGGTTTATTTTTCGTCTTTATTCACAAAACTTTAAGTTTGACTAATAATTTTATACTTTTTAGATTTCTCTCGTAGAGAGGAGCCAAGAAACCACAACAAATCGACCGAAAACTAACAAATGCAAAAAAAAATTGAATAAGGACAAAACCAAAAAAACCAAAAAACCACCAAAAAACCAGTTTTTTCAATTCACCCAAAGGAGGCCTAAGAACACAATTATTCGGACATAGCACCAAATGCAATCCCTCTCATATACGTAGATCCTGTGTAATAAATGTGTCTGAGACCTATATCATGTGGAAACTTTATATCCAACTCAAAGCTAATTGACAATGAGTGGAGAGGTCCAAGCATATATTAAATAATCACTCATTCCACTCCCAAGCAATGTGAGACAATATTTTTTAACACATGTACGTTAGGGGTTGTATTCGGTGTTGTATCTGAGTAGTTTCAGAGCACCTCTAGCCCACAACCAAACTCAAAATCTGAATCAAAACCCCCAAAACCTCCCTCCAGTCTTTGAACCAAACCCATACCAAATCAAACTTTACTCAAATTTTTCCTCAAATTTGGGGAGAAGAAAGGGTTTGAACCAAATTTCCACCACCCTTGAACCAAATTTCCACCACCGTCGTCATTGTCGGACCACCTTCCACCACCGTCGTCGTCGTCCTCACCAACGAAGGTAAGAAGAATATAGATCGTCGTCGTCTTACCACCACCATCGTCGTCGTCGTTGTGATTTTCCAGATCTGGAAGAGTGGTTGTCGTCGTCGTAATTTCTAGATCTCGTCACAACGGTCGTCGTCGTCACAACGGTCAGATCTACACTTCTGGAGACGACGGTGGGGGTGGGTCAGACGGTGGTGTTGTGTGACGGTGGCTGTGGAGACGACGGTGGTTATGGGTGGTGGGGTGGTCTACGGTGGAGACGACGGTGTTTTGCTGGTGGTCGTGGAAAATTTGAGTAAAATTCGAGTTTACCACTGGAGTGGATGATACCAAAGTGAGTTTTTTACTCAATTTTTTGATCAAATTTGAGGAAAAAAAAGAGTCAAGGCTGGAGTTGCTCTTATTCCTATTATTTAAAAAAAAAATTCAAAAATCCTACTACATGTACTATCATTCTCTCCTGCCTCATCTCTTCAAGACTTCTGCTGCCCCATTAAAGTACCTTAAAAAAAAAAAAAAAAGCCAAGGGAAAAAATACATACACCTCCAAGAGAATATATGCTCGTGGATCGACGACCAATAAACCCCAACCCCCCACCTCTCTCTCTCTCTCTCTCCTCCATCACCGTCCCGTGTCCGACATGCCGACCGACCTTTCCCTTGCTCCTCCGACCACTTGCCGTCCGCCGACAAATCTCCCGCCGATAGAAGTATTTACGCAGATGTATCTATGATTTTATCCACATTTCTGCATCCACATTTCCCCTTCCTTTAAAAAAAACCCACTACACAAAAGCATCTCTGCCGTTGCCGTACACCTCACTAATTGCAGACCCCCCTCTCTCTCACCACATTTTGATTCCAAGACCTTTACTAACTTCCACCTACCACACTCTCTCTCCACCTCAACTTTCTCTCTCTACCAGTTTCTGCTTTATTATCATGTGAAATAGTCGATAGGGTTAGGGTTTTTGCTCGATTCGTTCTTCAGTTACAAATCTGGACCCGATTCCATGGGTAACTGCTGCAGATCTCCGGCCGCCGTCGCCAGAGAAGACGTGAAGTCCTCCGGCCACGGCGACGCCCGGAAAGACCGTTCCTCCGCCGCAGCGGGCGGCGGAGGAGCTAAGAAGACGATCACTGTTTTAACTGACGTTTCGAAGGAGAACATCGAGGAGAGGTATTTAGTCGATCGAGAGCTAGGTCGTGGAGAGTTTGGGGTCACCTACTTGTGTATCGATAGAGGGACGAGGGACTTGCTCGCGTGCAAGTCGATTTCGAAGCGGAAGCTTCGGACGGCGGTGGACGTGGACGACGTGAGGAGAGAGGTGGCGATTATGAAGCACTTGCCGAGGAATTCGAGCATTGTGAGCTTGAAAGAGGCGTGCGAGGACGATAATGCGGTTCACTTGGTGATGGAGTTGTGCGAGGGAGGGGAATTGTTCGATCGGATCGTGGCGCGCGGGCATTACACGGAGCGTGCGGCCGCGGCTGTTACGAGGACGATTGTGGAGGTGGTTCAGCTGTGTCATAAGCATGGGGTTATTCATCGGGATTTGAAGCCGGAGAATTTCTTGTTTGCTAATAAGAAGGAGAATTCGCCTTTGAAAGCCATTGATTTTGGCTTGTCAATATTCTTCAAGCCAGGTGAGAATCAAACTAATACTGTATTTTGTAGCTAGTAAGTTATGCCTTGTTGGATAAATATTGGAATACTTTTTTGTATTATGTTGGTTAAGGATGTTAAGTTTCTAGTTATGCTTGTCGTCAATGAGGGTTTCCCAGTGATGGTTGCCTGCAAATTCTGGGGATCCTACTAGATTTTGTAGAGTTAAAATGCACCATAAAGTCTAACCATATCCACTCGTAGGGGTTTTTGTTTGACTGCATTATATCGATGGGGAAAAAGAACCCAATGGTTCTCTGATTATAAGGGTGCCTCAGTAAGTACTGCCCGCGAAATTTGGCAATCATAGTAGATTAGATCATACATACAATAGGGTCTAGCTATATTCACTTGTAGGGTTATTTTTTCTACTACATTATACTAATGGGAAACAAATGTATGAGTCTCTGACTATTGCAAATCCTCTACCTGAGGTATGCACTTCAGATTGTGGTAGCTAGAGTTAGTTTGTACTTTGATCAGAGTGCAGAGAATGCCTGAGAATTTTGGTGACTATTATATTGGATAGATCATGCAGAGCATAGCTATTTACTTGTATGCTGACTTGTTCTAGCTCATTTTTGTCCTACTCTCTGTGGAATACACTTCAATTTGCTGTAGCAAGAGTTAGTTTGCTGTTTCATTAGTGCATATAGAATGCTGCTGTGGTCAGCTTCTCAATCTTCCACAAAGGGTAAAGTTTGGGAGTTTTAGGCTAGCATTTACTTGGGTGCACAAAACATATGGAAAATATGGTACTATTCTTTGGCTACAAATTTTTGTAGGGTTAAGGACCTGGACACCCCCTGTACGTATACGTTTTCCCCCAAACACCCCCTGCACGCAATAAATCTACGACGACACCCCCTCTATCTTCCAAACTTTACCTAAACACCCCTTCTGTCACCCTTTCGTCTAAAATCGTCTAGAACCATCAGTTTTTTTTATGATCCAAACTGTTCAATTTGTTTAAAACATGGTTTTAAATGTACTTGTGGAGAAATCGGCTCAAAATATGATCGGGAAGTGCTTGATCCAAACAATTTTTCATGTACTTGATCCAAACAATTTTTCATACATGAAAAATTGTTTGGATCAAGCACTTCCCAATCAAATTTTGGGCCGATTTCTCGCGAGTACCCTTAAAACCATGTTTTAAACAACTTGAATGAGTTGGATCATCAAAACATGACCCAGAACTTTGAGATTCGAGACGATTTTAGACGGGAAGGGGTGTTTAGGTAAAGTTTGGAAGATAAAGGGGGTGTCGTCGTAGATTTTTTGGGTGCAGGGGGTGTTTGGGGGAAAACGTATGCGTACAGGGGGTGTCCAGGCCATTAACCCATTTTTGTAGCAAACCCTTTTTGAACTAGCACTGTCATTAGAGAACAAATCTATTCGAATATACGAACTTTTTCATATTTCTTACAATCAGGCCACATTTGTTTCATGGGAATAGGTTTTGAGGGATAAGTAGTATTATGTGACCTACATTCATTTTGGTTATAGCATTGGATATTGGATATGCCACATGATTAGTTGGAGTAGTGTGTTTGGTTGGGCGCAAAAAGGCATGGAGTAAGATTTTACGTGATAATTATTAATTAATACTTTTGGATGGAAAGGTTAGATAATCTGGAGGGATTATTTACATATTGGCTATTGCGTTGAATAGGGGATTGCTAGTCTCTGTAGTCTGTCCAGAATGATTGTTCTTTGATATTTGGTGGCATTTGTGCCTCCCTATGTAGTTCTAGCGCATCCTACTTTCAAAGCAAGCAGCAGGAAGTGTGTGTTTCATAAACAGATAATGAGGGTGGGATATGGACTATTAAAAAAAGAAGTCGTGGAGCCCACTTGTTTCCTCTTAAGCTCTTATCCCTCGTTTAGATTTTCTTTCTTTGGGGGTGGTGTCCCATTGGCACCTTCTTCAATGCAATTTATTCGATTACTTATCAAAGGGAGATGTTCCACTTGTCCGTTGTTTCCATTGTACTGTCGTGTAACACGTGGGCCTGTGATTTGAGGGATTCTTCCTAGTCCACTAACTGCCCAAACGTGTACCCTGGCTTCAATGATACTCTGGACTGATAACTCTGGAATGGCAGTCTATCCAAACCCCCTAACCCTATGGGATATACAAGAGCTACTCTGTCTCAAGATTATCTTGCCTCTTTTATTGAATGACCGGCTAGGGTCCCTTGTCCCAAGGATTAAAAAAGCCGTGTATTGATGGGATTAGCAAATCCAAAACAACAAACATGTTCGTACTTTTCTAGTCCTTGAACCGAACATGGCGTTATGGTACGTTCAAATCCATCAATTATTGAAAATGGCTTTGTCCCCATATCTTACTTTCGTCCTCTTGTCCGATGGAAGATAATCCTACTTAGACGTGTAGGCTTTGTTTGATAACACAGATTCAACACTTAAAACTGAATGAATTAAGTAATAAGTGATTAAGTTGGTTTGATAACTACATTTCACATTACGTAAAAGATTAAGTACCTCTTAAAATGTAAGCTTAAAAGTTAATAAAAATTAAGTAGCTTTGAGCTACTTAATTTTTGCTGAATTTGTGTATTTTCATTACCACCACTCTGCCACTCTACCACCATTACCACCACCACTCCGCCACTCCCACCACAACTACCACCACCACCATTACCACCACTCAGGCACTCACGCCACCACCACCACTCCGCCACTGCCACCACCACCAACTCCCACTACCACCACCATTGCCGCCACTGTAGCACCACCACCACTACTCCCACCATCACTCCACCGCCGCCGCCCCAATGCCACCACTACCACCACCACCGCCACCGCTACTACCACCAATACTATAGATACCACCACTACTTTGCCACTTCCATCACCACTCCACTACCACAAACACTCTTTTGCTGCCTACATTACCACCATCCCGCCGCCGCCGCCACCACCACCACCACCATCCTGCCACCACTACCACCCACTACCACCACCACCACCACCACTCACACAACCACTTAGCTGCTCCCGCCATAGCTGCTACCACCACCACCACCACCACCACCACCACAACACTCCCACCATAACTACCACCACCACTACACCACCATCACCATCACTTCTCCACCATAACTACTCCCACCATCACCTGCCTCATCCACTACCACCACCACTCCAACCACCATATGCCACCATTCCACAACAACTACCACCAACACTATTACTCCACCAACACTCCCACTATCAATCTACCGCCACCGCAACTGCCACAACTCCCATCAGTATTCCACCGCCACCACCACCACCACCACCTCCCCACCAACCACCACTCTGCCACTCCATCTTCGAATCATCTTGTCAATATTGTGTATTTTTTTTTTAGTTGGATAACTATATGTTTTTTTTCATTTATTTATTTGATTTTTGCATTCCAGTGTGGAATTATAAAAGGCAAAGTAGGAAAATTAGTAAATTTAATACTTCAGCTGCTTGTACACATCAAACAGCTTATTTTTCAGTACTTAAAATTCAGTTCATATCAAACAGCTTATCAGATTAACAGATTAAGCATTCAGTTTTCAGTACTTAATTTTCAATTTTCAGTTTTCAGCTTTTAGCTTTATCAAACAGCCCCGTAGACCGCAATCTGACATATCCTTTACTGTAGAACTTAACCTAATACTGCATGATCTAATTACATATTCTCGTATAGGTTGGGTAAAACGCAGTCTAATCGCGTGATTGAAATAGAAACATAGAGGGTACTTCTACAAGGAGTCCAAAATTAAGAATAACTTGTTATTGTTTACGGCTTCTTGTAGTTTGAATGTCTATTTAATTTTAATCCAATAAACTTACTCCTTTGGTATACCGATCAGCAATATATTTACCTTCCCATGTTCGGTGAGGAGGTTAGTTGAAAGAAAGAAGAATAGAGGAGGGCTGAATTTCTTTTATAAACGTGAGATAGAGCGTGTGATGGTTAAACAGTAGAAACCCATTTCCTTCCTCTTTCTATCAAAAAACGCAGGAGACCTATTATCTATTTCCTTGGGATACAGCTCCTTCCTGTTCCTCGCACAGCATTGTGATAGTTTCAATGATCAACTGAATGACATGATAAATGTGATACTTTTGCAGATTGTTGGAAGCAACTGAAATTTGTAGTACTTATTTACTGGAAAATGATGCACGATATTTCAAAACAACGTCCAGGTTTCTTTGATTGGTTTTTATCTAACCAGCATAGCACTTGCCTATCCGCTGACTTTTTTCAAACCAAAACAGCTGATCTGTGCCCTTGTCCTTGGCACTTTGTCTTCAATCCTACCCTTCCCTTTTCTTTTTCTTTTTTTAGCAGCTTTGACTCTCTTTGGTTGAGTGGTTTGATTCCCCTTCATGTGTTAAAGTGTAGAGAGAGAAACAGAGGTGAAATATTTTCTCATAAATGTAAAAATGGGTTCAATATCAGTGATATACAGGACACATAATATACATGACTAAACTACCCTAGGAATAGTAAAACATAACAAAGAACACCTAACTCAACATAACTTAACATTCCCCCTCAAGTTGGTGCAAAGATATCTATCAAGCCCAACTTGAATACAATGGGGTGAAAACTTTTACTACTAAGACCCTTAGTAAATACATCGGCCAATTGGTCTTCGGATCTCACGAAAGGCATGCATATCAAACCGTTGCTCAGCTTCTCCTTGATGAAATGCCTATCAATCTCAACATGCTTTGTTCGATCATGTTGAACAGGATTGTGAGCAATGTTTATGGCTGCTTTGTTATCACAGTAGAGCTTCATAGGACTACAATCAGGAAATCCCAAATTACGCAAGAAGGTTTGGAGCCATAAAAGCTCACATACACCATGAGCCATGGCTCTGTACTCAGCCTATGCACTAGATCTAGCTACCACAGACTGCTTCTTACTCCTCCATGTAATCAAATTCCCTCCAAGGAAGGTGCAATAGCCAGAAGTAGATCGCCTATCATCAATAGAACCTGCCCAGTCTGCATCAGTGAAAGCTTCCAATCTCAAGTGACCATGATTGGAGAACAAAACTCCTTTACCTGGGGCAGATTTAAGATACCTCAAGATACGATAAACGGCATCAAGATGACTAGTACGAGGTTCATGCATGAACTGGCTCACAACCCCCACAGCATAGGAAATATCTGGTCTAGTGTGAGACAAGTATATCAGGCGACCCACAAGTCTCTGATATCTCTCTTTCTCTGTAAGCTCCCCCACATTGCTACTGAGATGATGGTTGGTCTCAATGGGAGAATCAGCTGGCTTGCATCCCAACATACCAGTTTCTTCCAAGAGATCAAGGATGTACTTCCTTTGAGAGATAAAGATTCCTTTGTCAGATCTAGCCACCTCCATTCCAAGGAAGTACTTCATAGACCCCAAATCTTTAATCACAAACTCTTGAGCAAGAAGAGCTTTAAGGCTAGTAATCTCATTCACATCATCACCTGTCATGATTATGTCATCCACATAAACAATAAGAATGGCAATCTTACCATTACTTCTCTTGATGAACATAGTATGATCAGCATGACTCTGCTTGTATCCAAATCTCAACATGGCTTTGAGAAACCTGTCAAACCATGCTCTGGGAGATTGCTTCAAGCCATAGAGTGCCTTCTTCAATCTGCACACCTTCCCCTCGGTCTGAGACGACGAAAAACCCGGTGGAATGGCTATGTACACCTCCTCCTCTAATTCACCATGGAGGAAGGCATTCTTCAAATCAAACTGGTGAAGAGGCCAATTTAAATTGGCAGCACAAGAGAGTAAAACTCGCACAGAGTTCATCTTCGCTACAGGGGCAAACGTCTCCTCGTAGTCAATGCCATAGGTTTGCGTGAAGCCCTTGGCAACAAGTCTTGCCTTGTATCTCTCAACTGTCCCATCAGCTTTGTGTTTCACAGTGAACACCCATTTGCACCCCACAGGTTTCTTCCCTCTTGGAAGAGTTACTAACTCCCAAGTGCCATTCTTTTTCAAAGCCGTCATCTCCTCTACCATAGCTCCTTTCCACTTAGGTATCATGAATGCATCCTGCCAATTCTGTGGAATAGATATAGAAGAAAGAGACGAAACAAAAGCACGATGCAAAGGAGATAAGCGGTCATAAGAAACAAACTGGGAAATGGGATGTTGAGTGCATGATCTAACTCCCTTTCTAAGAGCAATAGGAGCATTATAATCATCAACAACAGTAGGAAGAGAATTATTACCAGATGAATCAGCGGGAGAGTCCGAAACTGGAGTAGGTAATGGAGATTGGCAAAGTGGCACTGCACATGTAAACTTGCCTTTATTCCTTCGAGAAAAGGTCTGCAAATTTGACCTATCCAGTCTTTCCCGACTATCATGCTTTGCTCCTTCTGCAGGTAAAGGTTCTTTCTCCCCTCACCATGACAAGGTAAAGGATAAGACCACGACTCAGGAGTATGAAATGTCAACATCTCTTCCTGTCTATCATTCTCCCCCTGAAGAGATGAAGTGGACAGAGGATAAAGGGATTCTGTTTCCCAAAAAGTGACATCCATGGAGACATACATTTTGCGAGAGTGCGGGTCATAGCATTTATAACCCTTCTGAGTGGGAGAATAACCAAGGAAAATACACTTGCGGGCTTTGGGATCCAACTTACCACCTGGGTGCTTAGGAGCATGAACAAAACACACAAAACCAAAGACTTTGGGTGGGAGAGATGAGACCCGAGAACCTAAAAGAACCTTAATCGGAGTTTGGAACTGAAGAACACTAGATGGCATGCGGTTGATAAGAAAAGCCGCAGTAAGGACAGCTTCGCCCCAAAAATGTTTAGGGACTTGCATTGTGAACAATAAAGAGCGGGCTACCTCAGCAAGATGGCGATTCTTGCGCTCTGCAACTCCATTTTGTTGTGGAGTGCCAACACAAGAAGTCTGAAAAAGGATGCCAGAGTCATTAAGGTATGACCGAAAAGCCCCATCGATATACTCAGTCCCATTATCACTACGGAGGACTTTAACGTTAGCATCAAACTGAGTACGCACCATTTGATGAAAAGATTTAAAGCACGAAAAGACCTCATTTTTTGCCTTTAACAGATACACCCGGTGACACGAGAATAACAATCAATGAAGGTGACAAACCAGCGATAACCAGACCGAGATGTGACAGGAGAAGGACCCCAAACATCAGAATGAATGACCATAAATGGCGAATCACTCCTTTGATTGACCGGAGCATAAAATGAGCGTTTATGTTTCGCAAGCTCACAAGCTTCACAAAGGAATTGACTCCGAGAACATTGTTTAGCCAAACTAGGGAACAATTTTTCAAGAATCCCAAATGATGGATGACCAAGTCTACGATGCCATTGATGTAACAAGGAAAGAGCAGAACCCGTATCTGCTGCAAGAGCTTGACCACATGATAGAGGTGGACAAACTGGATTCGGTGCAGACTCCAAAAAATAAAGGCCCTCACGAGCTTTACCACTGCCAATCATCCTCCCCGTATCTAGTTCCTGAAAGACACAATGTGTAGGAAAAAAGGTTACGGAGCAATTTAAGGATTGGGTAAGACTACTAACAGATAAGAGGTTAGTAGAAAAATTTGGAACATGAAGAACTGAGGAAAGAGAAAGGGTTGGAGAACAACGAATAGAACCTTTCCCTGAAATAGCAGATAGGGAACCATCAGCTACTCGAACCTTATCCTTACCAGAACAAGTAGAGTACGAATCAAAGAAAGATGAACAACTCGTCATATGATCCGTTGCACCAGAATCTATTATCCAAGGAGCAGATGACGTAGTAGATGCATTAGCTTGAATACATGTGTAAGCAAAAAACGTGGAGGAAGCTATGGGGTTCGGAGTGTCGAGCCTAGCCAGGAGGCACCTGAGAGTTTGTAACTCCCTTTGAGAAAGAGGGCTGGCTAGACCAATTTTGGAAATATCCGCCATACCAACAGAAGTCCAGTAACAACTGGGCAATGTTCCCAATAGAGCAATAAACCACTGTAAATGGCAACAAGTCTCAACCACCAAGTGAGACCCAAACCTCAATCGGTCCAAACAACAGTAGTCAGCGCAGTAAAAGGCTCAAATGAGCAATCTGTCGATGTCGAAACCAAACAACCCCAAATAAAGGCCTATCAAAGGCTGTCGAAAGGTAACCCAGCAAATTTAGGAAGCAGCCAAGTGACGTCGGAGGTCACACAGTCTAAAACGAGCTTCGAACTTGCAAACCAATATCAAAATGACACTGTGGGAGTGCGAAATCTACCCACCTAGGTCTGAAAAAGATTGGCTTTGAAGAAAAGGCACTAAAACTGTTCGTACAACAGCAAAAAAGGTTGCAAAAATACCTCAACAGTGCCAAATGACAGTCGCCGGAGGTTGCCGGAGGCTGTACAGTCCTCGTCGAAGGTGATCGATCAACAAAGAAAGCACTGTTGTTCTTCCTCTACAAGGCCAGATCTATGAGGCTCTGATACCATGTTAAAGTGTAGAGAGAGAAACAGAGGTGAAATATTTTCTCATAAATGTAAAAATGGGTTCAATATCAGTGATATACAGGACACATAATATACATGACTAAACTACCCTAGGAATAGTAAAACATAACAAAGAACACCTAACTCAACATAACTTAACACTGCCATGCTTCTACTTATCCCAAAACGAGCCACGACCTATATTCTTACTACTACATTTGGAAGTAAAATATTTTCGTCTTTTTTCGTTGTAAAACCCATTTTATTTTACATGCAAGCAAATCAATTTGCGCATTCTGTACGTTTGAAAAGTGTATGAACAAGAAGTCCTAATGTTTGAGTTAAGACTATATAGTGAACAAATTATATCTTTAGATTTTTGAGTTCTTAAATTGGGAAATGATGAAAGGAGCACAGACTGGAATGCTGTACTTCTTGTTGAACTACAGATATGCATAAGCCTTCTAATGGTCCTAATCCATGTACAATTTCGGCTGAGGTGAGTGAATTTTTGGTCTCAATTTTTTTTGGCACATTGAGTCGAGGCCTCCTTCAAATGTGGCCTTGTTTCTGGTTATTGTTTTTAGAATCCCTAAGAGAGCCATTTACTGTGAAGAACAATTAGGAAAATTAAATACTTACAAAATCCTGAAACTGCTTACTTGACATTTTTCAGCCTTTTGACTTATCCTATGTTGCACTGATTTTAATTTCTATTTTTAGGTGAAAAGTTCTCTGAAATCGTTGGAAGCCCATATTATATGGCTCCGGAGGTGCTCAAGCGGAACTATGGACCAGAAATAGATATATGGAGTGCAGGAGTAATACTCTACATTTTACTGTGTGGGGTTCCTCCATTTTGGGCTGGTAAATATATTCCAGACAGAATCTAGATTTCCTTTTTTATTAAACAGAAAATCTGTCTCTCTGCTCATGTATATTTATGCGCCATGCACACCTTTAGGTGCACACATGGGTGCATTGGTGCATGTGCATACGTGTGTTTTTCAAGGGTTCATGCATTGGCATATGTATGATTTAAGCTTCTTGTTTCATGAGAGCACAACTGCATTTTTCTCCCTCATTATTCTCAATGTGACTTAATAATGTCTTCTGCCATTCAAGATTCTCTCCATCTCGCTGAAGTTACTTTTCCCGTGCAGAATCTGAACAAGGGGTAGCACAGGCTATTATTCGTGGGATTATAGATTTCAAACGGGAACCATGGCCCAATATTTCAGAGAGTGCTAAGAGTCTGGTCCGTCAGATGTTGGAGCCTGATCCAAAGCTTCGATTAACTGCAAAGCAAGTCCTTGGTATGTTAGCTCTTGTTTGTGCTTGCCTATTCCCTTGCGTGGAGGATCATCATATCTTCCAATATTTTGCATGTCTTTAAGGCTTGATATCTGTTACATGCATAGATAGTTAGGCCATCTCCACTAATGGAGTTAATCAGTTAAGAAGCAGACTAGTTTAGAAATTAGGACAGTTAGTTGATATTAGTATTTTGTGTGTTTCCAATAATGGAGTTAGGTTGTGGTTGAAGGGTGTCAGGAGGGATAAAAAACTATTGCATAACTTAACCGTGGAAGGTGCGGAAATTGCAACTAAGTGGGCCCCATTACTTTAAATGTTCGAAAAGTAAAGGCATTCAAATCCAAAAATTTACTGTTCCAATTTCCCTCTTCAAATATCTCTACATTCTCACACAAATAACTTTATCTGCTATCTGTTTAGTTGAAATACGGAGTACAAAGTCACACAGAACTTAATCTGCATCTGGAACAGTAGTAAAACAGAGAGCAAAAAACTAACAGAGAACTTTATCTGATACTGAATATGTCAATTAACAACGAAACAGAGTTCCAAATTTCCTATTTGTCTTCATTTGGTACACTTTCACGTTAAAAATTCCACCCTAAACAAGATCATTCCCATTATGGTATCATAGCTTGTTTCTGTTCGATTAAACTTTGGAGAAGTTTCTTGCTTTTGATATAGTTTTTAAGATTTTTTTATTTTGGGTAGGTGAACAAAAAACAAATATCTTACTTGAATTACATTTATAATTTCCTATATGTTGGTGAAGTCAATGCAGAAACAGAAAACATGAGAATAAAGTCGCACAGATAAGTTTATCCGTTGGCTGTTCAGTTGAAATACAAAGTATAAAGTCGCACAGATGAATTTATCTGTTTCAAGAACAATAGTAAAAAAGAGAGTAAAAAACTACAGATAACTTTCTCTGTTATTGGTATAAAAATTACAAATAACTTTGGAAAAGTACAATTATGGGGCCCATTTTGTCTGAATTTGTATTTAATTTCACACAACGCTAGTTATACTATTGGAACGCAAATACACAAACTAGCTAACAACAACGCAACTCACACAATTGGGCCCCACTTTTTATACTTTTATGTCATATAACAACTCAAATTTAACTCCGCTATCGGAGATGGCCTTACACTACTAAGCCTAGCTTGCTGGATTTGCTAGCTGATTCCAAATGGCTGAAACCTTCTGTTTACTGAGTATACTTGCTTTAAGTAATAATGGATGGCAGCCTATTGCGTTCATATAAATTTCTCTTTTGAATCTGAAGTACATATTTTTAGTTTGTCTATTAATTTACGTTCTTTTTGCTCTCAGAGCATTCTTGGCTTCAAAATGCCAAAAAAGCTCCAAATGTTCCTCTTGGTGATGTTGTCAAATCAAGACTCAAGCAGTTCTCAATGATGAATAGGTTCAAGAGAAAGGCCTTGAGGGTTAGTTAATTATCTGGAATTCTGAATATTTTATATGATCCCATAATTCTACCTCCTTTTTTTTCCGAAACTAAAGTAACACAATGCTTCAAGAGACATTTTAATGTAACTTCCACTTGTAGGTTATTGCTGACTTCCTATCTGTTGAAGAAGTTGAGGATATCAAGGAAACCTTCAGAAAGATAGACACAGATAATGACGGTATTGTTTCTATTGAAGAACTGAAAAGTGGTCTTCAAAAGTTTGGTTCACAACTTGGAGAGTCTGAAGTACAAATGCTTATTGAAGCAGTAAGTCTTACGTGCACTAGGGCTTGCATTGATTGTGTTCTCACTTTCATCAATTGTGTAACTACTACCCTACACGTCAATTTACTTGATAAAATATAGATATCCTTTGTTGCATGGTATTCCGGTATACAATCATACATGCCACATGTCCATAAGGGTTGCATTGATGAGGAGTTTAAGTGTTTACCTAACGGTTAATCAAATCAATTGAATATACTTTGGCGTTACCATTTGACTGTAATTTCTTTGAACACATTCGGAAATGGTCTATAGGTCTATGAGGTGTTATAACCTTAATGCTATAGCACAAGTCTCGCAGGATTTTATTATGACATGGGTAGTAGTTTGACAAGATAACTAGGGAAACTGTGAATCAGGAAGGGAGGAACAAACAGAGAAGATATGAACTGAGGATGGAATACATAGCATATCGACTTATCTTCTTGTGCGAATCACACCATTTGTGCTGCAGCACTAATGAAACATGCATCTGTTTGGTTTTTGGTTTTTGGTTTTTGATTTCCAAATCACTGGAACATTTATGCTTCTTGATATATTGGAAATACTCTGAATATATATTCTGTTGTTAGTCCAGATAAACGTTCCTCTTCTGATTTTAGTCCGGATAGGCCTTTCTTAGACTTCTGTAGGTAAGGCGATATAGAATTGCTTACCAGAAAGATAATGTAGCGGTAGATTCCGAAGTATATAGTAAAGGTGTTTTGAGTTGATTTTAGCAGGTGCAAATTCAGTCATGAAATTTTGCAGAATAATTTTGGTCTTTCGATTTCGTATCTTGAACAAACAAGGGTGTTAAAAACACAGGTCGATACTCATGGGAAAGGAACCCTGGACTGTGGAGAGTTTATTGCTGTTTCCCTTCATCTACAAAGAATGGCCAATGATGAGCATCTTCACAAGGCTTTCTCCTACTTTGATAAGGACGGTAATGGCTTTATTGAGCAAGATGAGCTTCGTGATGCCTTGAAGGAAGATGGAGCAGATGATTGTACAGATGTAGCAAATGACATCTTTCAAGAGGTTGACACAGACAAGGTAAAGAGCAAACACCCAAAAGTATTTTCATTATGCTGGTTTATACGAACAGTTTTTTCCTTAAAATTGTTTTTGTTGTCGCAAATTTTGAATACAGGATGGACTAATCAGCTACGATGAGTTTGCGGCAATGATGAAGACAGGGACGGATTGGAGAAAGGCTTCTCGACATTACTCAAGAGGAGATTCAACAGTCTAAGTGTGAAGCTGATTAAGGATGGTTCTGTAAACTTGGGGAATGAGTGAGACCTATGCACGGTTAGTTTTAATGCACGCATACGAGTACTAGAATCATTCCCCAGATATATGGGACTTTGTTCTTTCGTGAAAATTTGTGGAATGTTTATTGATTGAATGGCGGCCCCTATTGATTGCTGGCTTGCAAGGTTCACGGAGAGGTAAGTACATATATTTTACCACTTCGGAAAATGTTAAAAATGAGTGAACACTGCCTTGTAGCCTTGGTACATCTTGTATGAATGACTTGAGCCTTTTGGCCTTATTTTCTGGTTGACAATGTGACACTGATGAGCTCTCTAGTGCTGTAGCATATTTTTCAGAAGTAAATGAAATTATTGTAGCGGACTTCTGGTTTTCCATTGGATTACTGTTGTTTTGCATTGTTCCATAACGGACTGCTTATTAGTTTCATGTTGTTATCGACGGATCAATATCCATATCAAGCAGAGAATCTAAATGCACCGTATCTACTATCTAGTACTCCGATACTGCTTTAAAGAGGTTACAATACTGCTTTAAAGAGGTTACGTTCAGAATTTTGTTCAAGCTCGTGAGATATTGCAGATTTCCAGTTGCTCATGCATTTTGGTTCGCTTGTGCTTGAAGACTTCCTTTTGTTATGTTAATATAATCCTACAGTATGTAGTACGGACACTGACACGGGACACAGAAAATTCTAAAAAATGGACACGGACACGGAGGGGGACACGGGAAAAAAATAATAATTATATACTGTATGTAAATATATTATATATGTATGCAGTACTATGAAGCACGGATACGGATACGCGATATGGATACGATACGATACGGATACGCGGATACGCGATTTTTCCAAAAAGTCGGATACGATACGTTGGGGGATACGTTGAATATAAAAAAAAAATATTATATATATACCAGGTATATAGAACAGTAAAAAATAACGTATCCACGTATATATATTATACGATATATATATACATATACAGCACAGTATACTCATATATATATATATATATATTATACGATATATATATACATATATAGCACAGACGAGAGAGACAGAGAGAGACAAAGAGAAAGACGAGAGAGAGAGAGAGAGAGAGAAAGACGAGAGAGAGGCAAACCTTATACGCAGACGAAGACGTCTGACGACGACGACGACGACTGATGACGACGTCTGACGACGACGACGTCCGACGAGCAGAACAGTAGAAGACGATCGGTGATGGGTGAGGAGCAGCAGAGAAGAACGAGAGAACACGATCGGTATGTGATGTACTGTTCCGAATTTGGGGATTTTTATTATAAAGCCCTAATTACAGTTTTCACCCACATATTTTAAGAAATATCAAATTTAACCTCGCGCGTATCCGAAACGTATCACAACGTATCCGTAACGTATCGGAGCGTATCCGTAACGTATCGGATTAATAAAAATTAAATTTAAATTACGGATACTCTAAAAAATGTATCCGGAGCGTATCGGAGCGTATCCGTATCCGATACGCGTACGGTACGCGATACGGAGCCCAAAATAGAGTATCCGTGCTTCATAGACAGTTTATATGCTTAAATAAATACACTTTTCTTTTGATATGTAAAATATCTATATTATTATATACAGGTATATATATTGGTACATACACATATGTAAGATATACACCCACAAAGCAATGGAAATACACACACACACACAGTGAGAGAGTGTATATATGGGAAACGCGTGTCACTGTGATCCCCTCCCAAAAATAATTTAATTTAAGGGACACGCCATGTGGCGTGTCCCCGCGTGTGTCGCCGTGTCCGATACGTGGACACGGCGACCTCTATAAGTGTCGGTGCTTCATAGATCCTACATCTTTTAACTCCATACGGTTCATGGAGCTGTGGTGTGTAATTTTTGAAGAAAGGGCAGGGGAAATATTCATTCCTTATTTTGCATCCCTTCAGTACTCGTTTTCGTAGAAAAATCTTCAAATAGATTCAGAGCTGGCTGTTTTCCTATTAAAAACCGGCTTGTTACAACCCAAATCCGTCGATTAGGCACACGACTGGCCTGTGTTAAGAGAGTTGAATTTCTGGGCAGCCTACTTGTCCAAAGGCAAAGGCACACTATGCAAGTGGGGTACCCTCTCCTCCTCGGCCGCCTGGTTGGGAAGTTTTGGGATCAATCCTCTAATCATCATAGCTGGCGAAACTAATTTTGGTATGTTTGTGATATCTTATTTGCTGGTTTTTGGAATATTCAACTGTGTCCCATCTCCTTTTGTGTGATTGAATTAGGCAAGTGAGAAGAAAAGGAACAAACTTATTGGTCAGGATAAAAAGTATAGTACCTTTTGGTTATGGTCCATTTCTAATGTCCTCTCTCCCATGTGT
>CM029278.1:34857592-35037975 GCA_016920895.1 Vaccinium myrtillus | reverse complement strand
TGTGTTTTTCATTGGCATATCACTTTGATTCAGTCCTCTTTGCATTGTCGGAGACAGGTTAAACTGCTTTCAGGAATATCATGTGCTTTTTCTTTATGTCTTGTTAGGCACAGCAGCATGAAAGGAGCTGAAAACATCTACATCAATCGCCAAGTTTGCTCCAATTTGCCTAATCATGTTCCATAAAAGTTACTAAAATTTAAAAAATTCTGCAAAGTTTCAGAAAACTTTAAAAAAAAAAGTGCTCCCTCCGTCCCTTAATTTGGTCCACTACAAGACAACTTGCATTTTCATAATCAAATAAAATGTATTTTCATAATTAAGTTTGTACTCCCTTCGTCCCTTTTATAGTATTCAACTTTCTATTTTGGGTTGTCTCTTAATAAGTGTGTATTTTGAAAAGCTAGTGAGTACATTTTTTATTTTGTCCTTAAAAATAGATTCATTTTTGAAAATTTAGTGGGCATTATTATATTGATAAGGGTAAGTAGTGGAAAGTAGATGTAAAAATTGACGTGAAAGAAAATAAGTTGGAATTGCGAGGCTACACACTTAAAAAGGGACGGAGCGAGTAAATTTTTTTATGTTCGCAAATATACACGTTTCTGAGGGTGGACCAAAATTAAGGGACGGCGGGAGTACTAAATATCGATGAGTTCTTTAAATGAAGTTGTAATTTTTCTTAGGGACAATGGTTCTAAGTTCACATTTTGCAGACCAGACGAACATTTTGGAATTGAGAGAGTATCTTGCAGTGCACTTAGTACTGCACCGTGCAGCATAGCATCCTAGTCGTCCAAAAGTGTTTCTCAATGGTTCGGATTAGCAAACGCTTTCTTACCGGTCAAAGTATACTCGTACCGGTAAGAAAGCTTCAACGAATCCGGACTATTAATTTCTCAGATGAACAGTTGTGATATGTGCTACACTGTGTAACGCATTAAGTGTGCTGCACGGCTGCCCCATCCCTGCTTCCACTAGACCATTGGCTGTCTATTCTTATTAGACTCTGATCTGGAATCGTTTTGTCGGTTTATGTCCACCTTATCTCTTACTCAATGGACTCCACTCTTTTCTTGCATATTGGTAGGCACAAAGCACTTCTCTTGCAGCTATTTTCCTGTTTTCTATCAAACCTATTGTGTTTTTTTGTTTTATATGGTGCATGGAATAGATCAACTTAGGAGCACGTTTCAAAGGATTACAGTTGACTAACAGTATCGTGAGCTAGGCCCGGATATCTAAGTTATTGACTAAAACTATCCTGAGTTAGGCTCGGACACCTGAATTATACAGGGAAAAAAAAACCCCGGTATTGTGAGCTGCATTTTATGATCGTACGAGTGTCATCGTCAACAACTCAACAAGTTTAGGATGGATTGATGGAGACAAGGATAGAAGGAAGAAGAAAATGAAATCTCGATTATGTCCAAGGCATGATTCTTGAAAGGTAGGATTTGTAATTGGGTATGATAGGGCAACGCGATATCGTTGTCACAGGGCCGGCCCAAGTCCAAGGCCTATGAGGCCTGGGTCTTGGGCACTCCAAAAAATGTTAAAATTTGGGGTACTCCAAAATATTTTGGTACTGGGTTCGAATAGGATTCTTTTTTTAGAGCCAAGAGGCCCAAAGTTAACTCAAACCCATCTACTGAGTCATGGGTTGACCCATTATTATTTGAGAATAAGTAGAGGGGTGGACTATCAATTTATATAATATTCTTTGAGTTGGTTTCCCTTGAATAGGCGATGTGGGACTAAGGATTTGAGAACACAAGTCTTCCTTTACACAAGTGCTCTTGTCCCACATCGGAAGAACAGTGTAAAAAATGTTCCTAAAAATGAATTTGAAGGCTAACAAAAAACATAGTGAAAATTCTATGTTCCGATAGACAAATTATTTCACTATGTTGTTTAGTTGGAAAAATTTATAGGGCACTATGTGGCGATTGAGCCTAGGGCACTCAAATGCCGTGAGACGGCCCTGCGTTGTCGTATGGAGTACTTATTACATAGTCGGATTTAGGTTTCTCCGACCAAATCTGTCCTCACTTGGCTTATGGGATTACCTATCACCAAGAGCAACTACGTACAATGCTCTTTTCAAAGGTTAAACAAGTGAATGTTACAAATACTATACTTTAGCGGATCGTTTGCCGACTGGATTAGTTTTGGATGGATATAATATACGGGTAGATATGATAAAAGGACGGATATGTATATATGCTTGGTTTGTTTTGGAGTGGATATGAGAAGGCGGATATAGTTAAAAGAGGATAGTGGCATTTCGTAATTAAGAAGGCGGATAAAATAACACCACCTCCCCTCCTATCCTTATTATATCCGCCATCCGGGGGATACTATGATCTTTTTCGGTCTAGGTTTGGGTTTTGAGTGGAGAGAAAAATAAGAGTAATGATTAGAAATAGGGGTAATGATTGGAGAGAGGTAGAAAGAAATGATTGAAAATATGGAGTAATAATTGGAAATAAAGATAATGATTGGAGGGAAATAGGGGTAAAAAAAATCTAAATTTGGACAAAACAATGCCTATATATCTGTGTCTATATCCAGGTGGCAAACACCGGATTTCGGATCCACTATCTGGGGTAATAGCATATCCGCATCTATATCTCATCGGCACACATGCCGTAGTTATCTGGAGCAATCCAAGAAATGCTAATATGTCAATTCCTTCTAAAAACAGTCAATTCTCAAATGCATTTTGAATCCAAACAAGAAATAGGAAGAGAGAGGGAGGAAAGGGAACTAGCTCCCCTCCGGTCCTCTCTATTTTCGGATTTTGTGGGCCCATATCTAGCCCGATCGGTACTGATAACGTTGTAGATCTCGTTGAGAATTTTAACCACACAAAAAAACATATTGATCGGATACTCATCATTACCTAATCGACTTACATTTATATTGAAAAGATATATCATGCAAAATTGTTATTTTTTGGATTTTTGACACTTTAGTAAGCCAAAAAAATTGCTTTGGCAATGTACTTGCTCAAAGAAAGAAAAACTCAAATCCAATACTAAGTCTATGACATTTCTTTTTCTTTTTTTAAAATGTCTATAGCCATTTGTATAATTTGGCATAAAAAAGTAGTTAAATGTGGTTGTGTCAAATTTTGGCACCCCTTTTCTAATGATTGGCTCTATGATAGAACCAATCAGCTTCAAATTTCAATTGAATTTCCCTCCACATCATTTTTCTTTACTTTCTCAACCCCAATTCAACCACTACCTCCTTCCCAAAATGTTTGTCATGTTTTTTTTTTTTTTTGGGGGGGGAATATCAATGAACAAAAATTCAAAAGTTTTTGGATGTTTGCATAATTGGGTCATTTTCTGGCGAATCTCAATTAGCTTTCGACCTCCATTTTCTAATATATTTCATTTGGGATTGGTGAGGTAGCCGGGGTTCCAAATCGGTAATTCCAGGGGCACAGATGAGCATGCACCGATTTTGTACCGATCGGCTTCGGGGACCCACTTTTGGGTTCCACACGGAAGATCCGAGCCGTTCATTCATCTCAAAATCAAATTCCGAGGGGCCCACGCGGAGATCAAGTCGATCGGACGTCCCTAAGTGCTCGATCCAAAATCATCACATTTTGTTCAAAAGTTAATTTGATTTTGAGATGAATGAACGACTCGGATCTTCCGTGTGGAACCCAAAAGTGGGTCCCCGAGACCCATCTGTGCACCATCTGTGCATGCACATATGTGCAGGTAGAAGGACTCGTTCCAAATATGGAACCATGTGTAGAACTTTGTCATTTTTTCCTTCACAATTGAAGCATAGGGTTGTATAATTTAGCCAAATTATAACTATATTCTCATTTCCATTCCTATAAATGAATATAAAGCTATACAACCTCATTTCCTCACTCCACAACTTTTCATCTTCCTCTCTAACACTCTACCAGCTTTTTCGTCGCCAATTTCTTATCCACCATGGGTTTCTTCAACGATCTGTGGCTGTAGTTATCGGCGAGATCCGGGCGAGATTTGGTTTTAGTTCCTCTCCTTGTGGAAATTTCTGTTCCCTTTGTGGAAATTTCTCTACTCTCTATGGGTATTCATTTTAATTCCTTCCCAATCCAAATAGATAACCCGAAAGTTGAAGATTGTTCTTCCCTACAAAGAGCTCCGAAATTTTGGTGATCGTAGCCGTTTTGGGCATTGAACAAAAAAACAAAAAATCCCTCAAGACAAACACGTGCTACTAAAAAATTTCCACCAACTAAAATTGGTCAAAAGTACCCCCAAACAAACAAAAGTGCAATTCACCACTAACACACTGAAGTTACTTGCATCAGTTGTTCACATGCGGCCGACATAGTTGTTTTTTATGCACATTGAATTGTTGCAGTCAGGGGCGGACCCAGGGGTGCAAGCGGGTTCCGGGTCCATTATCTCTCTCATAGTTTTTATTTTTTTACTGTATTTTGGGTTTTGCTTGTAAATATTATGAAGAAATGTCTCCTCAAAATTGTATGATTAGTATATGAAGATGATATTTAATTTGTTGTTAATTTACGAATACATGTGATTTGGTCTCCTCATATATTAAGAATCGTTCCTGTCCACCAATGGAGGCAGTGTACCAAAAAAGTCCCTCATTCCTATAATCCCTGTCACCAAACATACCAAGGCAACACTGAATCCCCTAGAAAGACTAGGAATGACTTGCCAGTATAAGGGCCCACTCTTGATTCCTTGTCACATGACACTGCTACCTCATCTTCAACTCTAACTCAATTACGACGAAGGGTAAAAGTGTATTGAAATATGTGAAAAATGTGTAAAAATGTATGTGTTTTTTGTCTTTTGTATTGAGCTGACAATAAAAAAAAACCTACGGAGTATATTAAATTCTACTTGGTTGAATTCACAACCTCACTACTCACGGAACCTAGAATCCTATGGTGAAAGGGTACAGTGCACAATTTGAGCTGTCCAAACATAACTTTAACGGTCTAAATTTGCTAAAAGTGAACCATTAATTGTAGAGATGAATGGTTCGAATTGCGCACTACATCCCCTATTTCCCACTGTTTACTAGCTGACAACACGTAAGTACAGTTACACAAAAGCTCCCCTCCATACCTTAAATCATTATATATCCGATCAAAGTAATACTTTGTCGCGTCATCTCGAACCCACAATGAAGAGCCAAATATTTATCTAGACTCGCAAAGGAAAATATCTGTATAAAATTCAATTTGATTAAAGATCACCAAGTATATGACCATGTCATTTTTAATTTTTTTAGAATAGGCTATATATGAAGATTAGTTTTAACGGAGAACATCTATCTAAATTAATGATGTCACTTGCGTATCGATGTCCGACAAATGAATTTTTCTAAAACATGTTATTTTCATGATAATTCTAGAATGAACGGTTTAGATAATGTATGTAGACCTGGAATAAGTCCAAGGAGGTAGGGTTTGACGGGATGTCGAGGATTAAGACATGGGGCCATCGAGTTCACACAATGCATTTCAAAGATCGAAACCATGCATTTCAAAGTGAACTAGCGTGTGGCTTGAACCAACAAATTGACCCGCGGTGGAGCCAGAAAACTAGTTTAGTGGGGTACAAATTATATTTATTTTCTCCTTTAAGTCAAACGGGACATGCATGCTTTGATTCATGCTTCAAATATTTTGAACATAAGAATATGAACTGAGTGCAATATATAAATATAATGGGATTCGCTAAAAAGAATATTTAAATGGGTAGCGGATTCTCTGTCCGACTGCCTCTGTCCCACCTATATGCGCCATTCATTCGAGCAATTAATAGCTCGGATCATAGGTGAATATGGACGGCTCAGATCTGTTTAAGACCGAGACAGAATTCGAGCAATTGACTACTCGGATGGACGGAGCAGATGGATGGAACATGGAGGTTAGATAGAGGCAGTCGGACAGAGGATCCGCTACCATTTAAATGAGACGTTATCCTAATTCATGGACCATGAATATAAATAATTTCAAGTCTGAATTTGATCTAAAATCTTTCTTATGTCCTAAGCAAAAGTGTAATTTTCAAGAAGTTGATTGTGTGGGCCTGCGCCCACACTAATCCAATGTGGCGGAAGCCGCTTCTACTGACAGTTTGATTTCAGAATGAAACATAAAATTCATTAATTTTCACTTTGATAGAGCATGTGGATGCGAGCCCAAATCTTCTATGCCGAAAAATCTTTGTGCCTCTGTGCCGAAAGTTTTTCCGGCCATTGAATCACCCAAAAATATTAAAATATAAAAACAAAAATCACAATCCAACAACCCAAAATCCCTCGGCACAGAGGTTTTGGGCACACAGGATCTGGGACGTCTGGATGCAGCAATCAACCATTTACAACAATTTCGATGGTACTTGATACGATCGGGTATGGTTTTGATTCGCAAAGCTTGTTCTCTTTTTCGAGATCACAGTCAAAATTAACCGTGGCTTTAGCATACATTTTTGGTATCTGATTTGAGTAAATTTTTAGGCCAGTTGCTATAGGGTCCACTATAGCTATTTCCTAACACTTGTAGTCCACATGACTTTTTCCTAAGACATCTAGTCCACTCATGCATCTAAAATACAACAATACCCCTCTAGACTCAAACTTCTCCCATGTCCCTTCACATCCCTTTCTCTCTAAAAACACATTTGTTTCTTCCGACCCTCTCGACTTCTCTTCGTCGCCTTCTTCCCTCACCGATCACCAGAACCGATCGCCATCACCGCCATCGGAATCGATCGCCATCACTACCACCATCGTCGCCGTTCACTGCAACCTGCGTTTCAGGATCAGATCCCAAACCACCACCCCCGCCGATCGCCATCACCACCACTGGAACCGATCACCATCCAAACCTCCGACGCCGGTTTAAAAAATGAAGACGCTACCACTGCCGCCGTCTTATTAAGAAGAAGAAGAAGAAGATCGGAGATGGAGGAGGGGAGACAAAGAAGGGTACTTTTGGTACCAATCGAAGGGGCTTGTCTCTTATGCGTACCTCCTATCCCAGTACGAAGGCTCTCTGTACGCCTGCGATGTCGTTCCCAGCGTCATATTTCTCTCTTTTCTGAGTTACTGTATTAGTGTTGAAGAGTTTCTGAGAAGACGATCTAAACTAGAAATGAAATGGAGAGGAAGAAGATGATGTCAGTGGCAAAGGCAGTACCATCATTTGAGGAACACTACTGGAGTAGTTAATGTTGTCCTGTCCTCTTCTTGGGTGGGACAAGTGTGCACATCCCAAATACAAAAACAAATACTCCCCACGTTGTTTGCTTTAAATTGTTTTTTCTTTGTTTTTTACTCTCATCAATGTCATCATTACACCATTTTTTTTTCTTTTCTCCTCCCAATGCTCTTGCGTATGCTTTTTCTTTTGTTTTTTTTGTTTTTTGGATATGCAAGTTCACAGCTAAAAAGCAATCCTCATTAAAGATAGCCACATCTTTTGAGTCTAGATAACCATATCTAATGCAAAAAAGTGGATTAGAAGTGTTATGGAAGTATGAGGTTTTATGTTAAAAGCAGAGGGTTTATGCTGCTACCTTGTAGTGCTTGGGTGGTTGAGGACTTGGTCCCAAGTAAGTTTTTTAAACAAAAATATGCCCAGATAACCACATCTTATGAGTACAGATAACCACCTCTTGCGAATCAAGATAACACATCTCGTGTGTCCAGATAACCACCTCTTGTGATTCCAAATATGATTATTTGTGCCGGCGATTTTTCCGGCGAAGTCCAATTTTTCGGCGACTTTTCCGGAGCCGGTAAACTTCCGGCAAGAGTATGTTATGTATTAAATTTAATGTGAGGGTATATTTGTCTATTAAAAATGGAGAATGGACCTTACACCTTAGAAATTGCAAAAATGTGGATTAGAGGAGTTATGGAACTAAGAGGTGGACTAGACATGTTACAAAAAGATATAATGGACCTTAGAGTAATTCTTTATAAATTTTTAGGACTCGGGGTGTTGTGCACTCCTCAATCGTCTGATTGTGTTTTGGACAGCTCGGTTGCGTTCGGCAATTTTAATTTAATTCGTGTCATCGGTCAATTGCTTATATCTTTTAATATAAATTTAAAATTATACAATATGAATCTTGTTTGATAGTTCTCGATTAGCTTTAAAATACAAAGTTTTCAAAATGATGAAAAACATTGAAGATTGAAATATATAAGCAATTGAAATTTTACACGGCTTTCTAAAATGGACAAAAAAAAAAAAAAGGATAGAGGGAGTAGATTATAACACACATGCATGCATATCATAGAGTGTGAAGCACGAGCTTGGGGCAGGGCATGGGACTGTTTTGCTTTCCAATTAATGTGATTGGAATTTTTCAGAAATAATCGTAAGCAATAATAGCACGTGGGTGTAGCATTATTTCTTAGACGATGAAACAATATTTATATAGGGTACAACCTCACTTTAATTTGAATCGGGGGCTCTGCTGTCCTAGGGACGATAGACCTTGTCAACTTTCGATCTTAGTTGTCCCTCTTCGCAATTAACAGTCAGATTCACTAATGAATTCTTACTAGTCAAAGTGTATTATTATCGGTAATAATGCATTTGCGAATCTGAGTCGTTGATTGTCGAAATAGATGACTCGAATAGGTTGGCAGGGCCTGCCGTCCCTAAGGGACCCGGTGACTTTAATCTTCATGCTTTGGAAAAGAAAGAGAGAAAGAAATTGACCTCATAACCATAGGATCGATCGATCTCAAGTGAATTGGTGTCACGTTTGATTCATTCAACAGCCAAATTGCTTATTTTATAGTCATTGGTGCATCTTTACTTCTCAAGGAAAATTGAAACAAATGTCTAGTTGTGGCTTAAGACATTTTTCAATGCCTAATTATTCACTATTTTTTTTTATTGGTATTATCTTTCAACTATCGCGATGGTGTTGAAAATGTCCTCATTTATGTTATAGGATTAATTGAATAAGTTGTCCATGCACAGTACATACATTTAAAAAAAATTACTTAGGATATTAACAATGTCAACCCGAACACGACACGGTTTGAAATAAGTCGGGTTAGTGTCAAGATATTTGACACGTTTTTGTTAACATGTTTTTCGACACAAACCCAAAAAGACACAAAACCTGCAGTAACATAACATGAACACGATAAATGACACGACACGATATCCCCTCCTAGAATATATACATTATAGCACAAATGCATAGAATAGAGTGTGAAGCACGAGTTTGGGGCAGGGCATGGGACTGTTTTGCTCGTGATTGGAATTTTTTAGAAATATCATAAGCAATTTTTTTTTGGTACAGAAATAGTCATAAGCAATAATAGCACGTGGGTGTAGCATTATTTCTTATATGAAGGGAAAATATATATATGGGTAAGTACCCCCAAAAAATATTTATATTGGTACAACCACTTCAATCTCCATACTTTCGAAAAGAAAAAAGAGAAAGAAATTGACCCCATAACCATAGGATCAATTTCAAGTGAATTGTTCAACCACCAAAATGGTCCCCTTGCATATCTAGGTTCTCTCCAATTGTGAGCGTTCAATGTGATGTTCATATTCGATCTAACAAACGACCCTGGATTGAACAGTCATGTTAGGGGTCCGATCTAATAGCCTAATTTTTGTACATTCAATCACAAAACTCAAGGATAGTTACTAATTATGGGGTATTAAATTTGTTAAATCCGAGGTTTGGTGGTTTGTGGTTTGTTTCTTTTGGTAGTAGGCTCTGTTTCTTTCGGCTTGTTCCTATGGTTTTGTTTTTCCTCTCTTGGATTTTTAGGTTGTTTTGTTGGTTTTAGGTTGTTGGGTTGTTTTAGAAGGTGTGGTCATTTTTTTGTTGTGGTATTAGGTTGCCTCCTTGGCTCCTTCAGGTTTTGGTTCTTGGATTGTGTTTTGTTGGTGTACCCGTGATTCTTTTAATCGTTGTATCATCTTCAGAGATTAATAATTTTTTTTTTGCATATCGAAAAATAAAAATAAAAGAATAAAAGATTGCTAGTACCACACTATGTGCGTCACTCCTTGTCTCTTAACCTCTCAACAAAAGTGAATGATAATTGTCCCTACCGATCGAATGATTTGTTGCTACGTAAATTGTGGAGTACCACGTAGACAACACAGCAATGCGATAATGCCATATGACACCCCGAGAGCGTTGAAAAATTACTCTGTGATTATGTTGAGTATTGATGCAGTAGCCAAGGAGGAAGAGTACTTTCGGCATTTTAAGCCTCGGGTGGCAAAATCGTAATTATGCTGTTGTGGAATTTGCGTTGGGCCCACTTGGGTCGGACCCGAATCGGGCCCAACGGTCAAGACCCATCGCTTATGCCATGGCGTACGTCGTTTTTCGGGCTTTCGTCGCTGTTTAGGGCTCTGGATGTCCAAATTTGCCGTTTAAGGAAAGATTTGACTTGCCAATTACTTGGGCAAGGAAAATCCGAATTAAGTTGTGTTTTTGGGAAACATTCTGGAATTTTATCTAGTTTCTTATTTTGCTATTATTTCCGAATTTTCCATTTTTGGTAATTTTGCGTTTTTTATTGATTTGGCTTCCTTTTCGGGGCAAATCAATTAGGGTTTCCGGTTTCTTATATAATAAGTTGTAAGCCTTAAGGGCGAGGCAGTTTTCGGAGTATTATTGAATGATAAAAGAGTCTAGAGAGCGTTTTCTCTAAACTTTCGTGTTTGTGTTCGATTGTTGCACGTCTTTTTCTGTAGTTCATAAGGCGCCCTGCATCAAGTATTCACCGCCACCCAAAAATGTATTTTTTTGAAGAGTGAATCAATGAATAGTGGGAGGGTGGCTAAGGCCATCTCCAGCTGCCAAGAATAGTGGGAGGGTCGCTAAGGCCATCTCCAGCTGCCTCGGCAGATGGAGATTTCCGTCAAATTGGCGAGGCAAACCTCCAAAACCAACCCCCAGCAGGCTCTCGCCTCTCATCTCACCATTTCGTTTGCAGCTACAGTACCTCGCCACAGGAGGTGAGGGAAGGCGAGCTCGCCACGGCCTCTCTCTCTCTCTCTCTCTCTCTCTCTCTTGCGCCGGAAAAAACGAATCAACGGAGGAGTGATCGTAAAATCTAGTTGATACCAGAAGGTTGTAGGTCTCGTCGAGGCAATTTCAATGGTCTAAAACTCATCGTCGGAGAAGTTGACCGGAGCTCGCACGCTCCGGCTAAGGTAGAAGACGAGTCAGATGGGTTTTTTTTTTTTTTTTGAGCCAAGTGGCTAGTCTGTTGGGTAGAGGTGGTATTTGTTGGCCAGCTATATCATTATATAGCACTTTTCTAGACAAATTTGTTAAGGATGACAAACACTTAGTTCTCGAACACTCCTTAAAGCGTTCCAACTCTTCACTGTGTCCTAATAATAATTAAGTTAAGCTGGCCATGTTTCATGTGATAACCTGATTTTTGTAACAATAATTTTTAATTAATTTTTCAAAAAATTTCCATGGATTTTTGTTGTCACGGTCATTGGCGTTGTAATTTTTAGATACGAATTTTCTAATATGGGTTTTAAAAGACCTCAGGTGATTTTGTTTCACCGGCCAATCACGTATTTTAACCCTCCGAGTTGGATCTTGACATTTTAACCACCCGAGAGCATCCTAGGTGGTGAATCTCTTGATAGTAACAATGTTTCATAATTTCATATCTTTCAAACACACATCATGTCCATTTTTATGGGGATCCCTCCTATTGGTTGAATTGGTGTGGATCCCACTACAAAGTGATGTCATGCTTACCTCTGCAATACACGTTTTGGTAAGCGTGACATCACTTTGTGGTGGGATTCACACGTTTCAACCAATAGGAGAGAAGGTTTTGTTCACCCTCTTTTACGGAGGGTGAACAAAATTGCTCTCATTTTTTTGGGGGATCAGAAATCTATAATTATATTTCAAGAAAGGCCTCTGGCACTTACTACAATTTTCATCTGAAGACAATAAATAGGAATAAATACTGAAAAACTAAATAGACAGACTAGCTAATGTCAGGATCCAAACGCAAGACCAGGCTCACTTCTCACCAAAAATAAAGTTCGGGGCACGAGGAGTTTACAATCAAGACAAATAATCCCCCAAAGCGGGAGGAAATCCCATTGCTGATTACTGATGGAAACACCTCCACAGATCTGCTACCAGAAAGCCAACGGCTGCCCGTACATGGCACGAGAAAAACGTTGGAAGAATCAATAAATCCCCAAAGCCACAAACATCGAAAGCCACTCCAGCACGAGACCCCGCTGGCACGTCAGGCACTAGGCAGGGGAAGCAAATGCCGGCTAAGCCGACTAACCACGCACCACGATGAGTTCGATACCAAATTCAGGGCCAAAACACGAAAATAAAGAAAAACTAATAAAAAAATTATCACGCTCGCACCACCAATCCAAACTGGATCTGGGGAACTTGTTTTCTCTAATTTGAATTTGAAAACAATAATGCTATAGACCCGGAAATGTTACCCCCAATTGACCCTGAAATTGTAAATCAACGGCTCAGATTCACTCTAAGTGAATCTGGGCCATTGATTTTCAAATTCTGAGTAAATTCTGGGTGTGTTTTCTGTGTATGTTACTAATTTGAAAAAGGGGAAAGCTACAGAAAGAGACCCAAAAGTGTATAAATGATTTGACGTTGGTCTCATTTTTACTCAGTACCCAACAACCAAAATGGTCCAAACAAGGCTTTGTAAACCAAAAAGATGAGTACCCTTTGCCTAGGTCACCAATGAATGAATAATAAGGCTAGACAACAAACAAATGAATAGTGGGAAGCTGGTACATACCAAAGCATGTGCCAAATTGTGTTTTGGTTAAGCAAGATGATATTTGTTCAACGTCAATCAATTCCAATAAAAAATGACCTAAACCATCCAATTAGTCTTTATATATATTATTTTACCGAAAATATGAAAAATGTGATGTCCAATTTAACTAAATATGATTTGACAAGAGCTAAATATCGAAAGGTTGGTCGGGTGGGAGTATGACAACAAATAAATGATTTATCAACCTTTAATTCTCAGGTTCGACTCCTACTGCAAGCCAAAAAACCCTCGGGATCTGTAGATTTGTCGAGCTGTTATGGTACCTGGTTGTTTGAGCCAGTTTACACCCAACTTGATCGATGTATATATGCCGGAGTCCTGAAATTAATGACCAAGAAAATTTTCAATGGCCATGTGGATTTTTTGTTGGCGGTACGTAGGAGTTGAAAGTACGAGCTTGGGGGTGTATGCCCCTAATTTAATGGCATGCTCCCATGCACCCGCACGACCAATTGAGACCGTTGGATCAGGTGCTAACTAACTCACCTAAAAACAATTGTTGTTAGGGAAGCCGCAACTTAATGTTTAAAGGGCAGAGCAAAGCCCTACACTTATTGGCAGGCGGATATGAGACGCTTCACAATGCTTCACATATAGCACCGACGGGTGAAGGCGATTAGTCCTTTGGAATCTATACATCACCGACGGTTGAAGGCGATTAATCCAGATAAATAACTAACCCTCAAGGCCTTTCTCTTGAACCTATTCATCATTGACAACTGCTTGAGTCTTGAACCTATTCCCGAATCTAGAATCTCTGACCGGTTTCTTGGTTTTCCAAAACCAAGTGGCGACTCTCATCGAATTCATAAGGTGTGCTGCAACGGGTACCTTGATGCTATCTAAGCAAACACCATTGACGATGTGTAATGAAGCCCTCTTTAAGCTCGATATGAATCTCAATCAGAATAGCTAATGAATATAATATTCGTTCGGGCTAACTTTTTTGTGACTTAGTGTATTACTTTCTTTTAATCATCACCAGATTCGGGTGAAATTTTTACACTCTATTTCTCGGCTTGATGAGAGGAATTGGGAAAGTATAAAAATATTAAACCAAAGTTGAAAAAAGTTAATGTAAAGCGATGAAAGTTGCTCAAATTGGTTCAACTTTTTGGGTATGTTTCGTCGTCTTACATGAACTTTTTTCAACTTTCGTTTGTACTAATATACTTTTCCGATTTCCTTGTCGAACCACATAATGTAATGTAAAATGGTACCCAATAAATAAAACTGACGAAAAAATAACAAAAGACGTTGCCACAAAGTCCCAAAATTAACTTCAGTAGCAAAAAAATTCACGTGCAAAATACCAAATATTGGGGAAATGTTTGCCACGTGATGAATAAAAAGCCAGTCGGCATGGCTAATATGTCGGCCTTCCATTATCTTTGAAGGACTTTTTTTGTATATCAGTTTGGACTATTAAAAAGACAGCAAAAAGAAAAACTTGATTGACTGGATATTTTTGTGAAACTGATTGATACAATTCCCAACCACATACATCCCTCTTAATCCAATAGTCATATACACACATTAAATATAGTCTACTAAACTCTCCTACTTTCTAGATCAATACTTTTCTTTTTCTTTTTTTATGATTCAGGGTATTAGAATCCGTGTACGGATATCATTTTTAAATGAAAACTTCGTATTGGACTAACTTTACGATAGTGAATGCATACGTAAGACAATTCGAATATGATACCATGAAGAGGGAAATTTTTTAGTTTCAGGCCTTGACTACCACGTTAAGTATCCCAAAGGGGTTGTGTACAAATACATAGACAACTATTTGTTGCACATATATTGACCAAGGTGGGTGTAAACATTTATTATTATCAGACTTGAATTTTTGTACTTTTTGTATAAAAATTAAAACATTTTTACATAAGTTCATAACATCAAGTCATCAACATTGATTTTATACATTTGTATGTCATAATTAGTTATTGTTGTGAATTTTAAAACAAATGCTATCAAGTTTTATAAAAAGACTGTGAAAGAATATACATATTAATGCGTGTTATGAATTTCTATCGAAAATATTACTCCCTTTGTCCCAAATGTTGGTCCTGACAGATTTTGATATAATTTTTAAACTATTTATATCTTTCAATTTGTAATGTAATGTATTTGTAATATGAATCTTATTTGATACTAGTTCTATTATAAAAAAAATTATTAGCAAAATATGAACAGTTCAAAATTACACCAAAATCTGAACAAGACCAACAATTTATAAAAGGCGTATAATTTCAAGGTGATTCAAGAATATACATATCATACACATTTAAATAAGGGGCGTATTATAACGCTTACCAAAAAATGTTTCTTAATACTCTCTCTCTCTCTCTCTCTCTCTCTCTCTCTCTCTCTCTCTCTCTCTCTCTCTCTCTCTCTCTCTCTCTCTCTCTCTCTCTCTCTCTCTCTCTCTCTTCTAGATCTAAGTTAGCCGCCGCCTGGGGGGAAGCAGCGCCTCCGTCTCCTCCCCCCGGGCTCCCTCTTCTTCCTCCCTCCCCTCTCCCTCTTGTTCTTCTCTCCCTCCCTTCTCCCCTCCGGATCTCCCCTCACCCTCTTCCTTCTCTCACCATCTCGGCTCCTCTCCGGACACGCCTACCGCCGATTCTCTCTCTTGGTGGAATCAGTTCGGCTTAACGACGAGGTAGTTCTGTGCGTTTGGGGTGGAGTGGTTCGTGTTGGTCCCGGCCGTGCCATTCCTAGGTGGTTCGGTGTTGCCTAACGGTGTGTGGGCTCTCGTCCGTGAGGTGGTGTTGGCGGTGTGGCGGTTGGCGGTGGATCTGGCGTGGTGCTTGGGTTGGGACATGTTTTTGGGCTTATTGAAGATCTGGGCTTTTTTCAGGCCTTTAGGGTGCTTGGCGTGGAGGGTGGCGGCGGCCGTTTGCTGTTGGTGCGCTTACTCGGTCGCTGGTGGCCATTTTGGGTGGGTTGCGGTAGTGGCAACGGCGGCAGCAATTCTCTTTGTTGTAGGGTTTTAATTCTTTCATTTCTTGGCATTGTGGCCCCTGGGATATGGGTTTCGGCCCTTTAGGTGTGGGTTTCGGCCCTTTGGGTGCTTCTGGTTGGCTTCTTGCCAATCGGAACTTGGGTCTCGGATTTGGCTTTGTTGTTTTGCTATTTCCTTGCCCCTATTGAACATTGTATTTCCAGTGATTAATGAAATTTTTACCTTTCAAAAAAAAGTATTATAACGCTTACCAGGCTCCATTGAAATACTAGTAGATTATTAATCAATTAGAATCTCTAGCATTATTGTAAAGAATTTGAAGCTACCGCCGCAATCGCCACTAAACTGAAACTGATATCCATGGAATCTACATTGTCTAATGAAGTAGTTCAGCCATTATTAATAAACAATACGAATTATCACCTAAACTCTATGCTAGGCCCATATAGCCTCCACTAAACGGGTTTTCTTCAATAACTTACGTGTTCGGACCAGTTTATGTGTACCTCAACTTGTTTTGGGACCCAATCTAACTATTCATTTGTAGAGAGTCCAATTAAAAACAGAGCAAAGTTCGACATGGACTGACCCCAAATGATTTAATAGCACCTCAGAAGTTTCTATAAGAGCAAAGCCAATGCAAATGCTAAAATAGCTATAGCTATTGCTATATTTTGGCACCAAAAAGTGATTTTTTGTGCTAAAATAGAACGCAGTCTCCAATGCTTGGTTCTGTTTTAGAACCAAACAGTTCCAAATTTAACTAACTTTGCCACCATCTCATTTTTAATTACGCTTTCGACCCCAATTCAACTATGTACGTTATTTTCAACCCCGTTTTTTAACCCCTTTCCGAATTATTTTTTAATTACGTTTTTTTTTCCCTCCACTGTTTCAACTAACATTCTACCCAGATATTTTCTCACCTAACTTTCTCATCTAACTTTCTAACATAATTTTCACACCTAATTTTCTCACCTAACTTTTTCATCTAACATTCTACTTAATTTTTTTCTATAAATACACAATTAAACTTGTCATCAATGGCCACACCATTCTCATCTGCAATATATTTCCTATATTTCCTTTCCAAACTAATATCATGAGCAACTTAAGCAAAATGGTACTGCGGGGAGATTTCGACGGAGATTCGTCCGATGAAGATGAAGTTGCGATGCTGCAGATGGTAATGGCGAGATAAGGTATAATGGAGAGATGGACCAAAAAAGTTAAGCTGCGATTGGCTATTGGATTCGGTATCCTACAATACTTCGATAAAGATAGAGTGGCACTGTGCATGAGCTATTGCTTTTTTCGTTTTAGTTACCCCACTTTTTCTCTCTCTCCTCTCTTTCTCTCTCTTCTCCCTTTTTGTCCGGGTTCACTTTCTCTCTCTCTCTCTCTCTCTCTCTCTCTCTCTCTCTCTCTCCCCTCTCTTTTATAATATTATTTATATAGAAAAAAGTTAAAATAGGGACCTGGGGGGCGTGCTGCACAGCTTGGTGCTGTGCACCCGCACGGCGCGGCCGGCCGGCCACTTTTTGGCGATTCGAGACGTTCACCGGATAGCCCTCGTCGAGTACTACAAGTGTACCAAAAATCAACTTGATCGGATATCGTTAAGTATCTAATCGGAACACAAATAGCTTGAAAAAAATGGGTTTAGTGATTTGGATCCAGTGTTTATGTACATTTGTGTTCCATTTCATTTCAATCTATTTGTGTTCCGATTAGGCACTTAACGATATCCGTTCAAGTTGATTTTTGGTACACTTATAGTACTCGACGAGGGCTATCCGGTGAACGTCTCGGATCGCCAAAAAGTGGCCGGCCGGCCGCGCCGTGCGGGTGCACAGCACGCTGCACAGCACCAAGCTGTGCAGCACGCCCCCCAGGTTCTTAAAATAGATAGTATTGTTGGAGTATTGATAGAGATGTGTGTAGGTAAAATAAAAATTATGCACTTTTCACTAGCAATTTTAGAGAAGTGTTACTGCACTTGCTCTAAACTAAAAAGTTGAGTCCAAAACATAGAGCTCGAGACAAGCCCGGGCCTATTTAGGAGTGTGTGTTAATTTAAAGTTAGGAGGTTAGAAATATGTTTCGCAAAATTTTCCAATACACGTTCTTCACCACAGAAAATTCTACAATCCCAGATATGTATTTGGGTTGACAATGTTGGTGTAAAAATTGTATAAGCGATGGAAGTGGATAAAAATGGAGAGATAAATGATTGCTTCTAGGTGTGTTACGTTGTCGCTGTCCTTAAGATGATATTCGCCTCCGCCAATTCTAGTGAATTTGGTGTGTGCTAGGTCACTAGCCAATTCGACTTCAAGATACAATGAAGTTTAGTCCCGATTGCTTGTTTGTCCAACTGCGTCATGCACAGACGAAGAAGAACCAAAACACCTTTGAATTTTACAAGTCCGCCAAAAATATATGTAAGAGATAATTCTAGAGAGAAACAACAACTAAAATCATAATCGTTTTTTTCTATATAGGAAATTGATGGAACCCTTAGCCTTTATATAGGCATAGACTTGTGACCATTCACCAATGGCCACATCTTTACATTCAAATCATTGTGACCGTTCACGAATAGTTATACACATTAATTCATTTAAACCCAACAGTCACACCATTTAATTCCAATACTCATGTCTATTCATTTATCCTGAATAAACACGCCATTTGGTTTGAACCATTTAAAAACGGTAATTCCTTTTGCACAGACGGAAATGCACCGACGGCGTCGGGGACGCCTTTGTGGGTCCCAACCGATCGATCCGAGCCATTCATCCTTCTCAAAATCGAATTCCGAGTGGGCCCACGCGGGAATCGAGGCAATCGGACGGCTGTATGAGCTCGATCCAAAATCACCCCATTTCATTCAAAAAATGATCGGTTGGGACCCACAACGGCGTCCCCGACGCCGTCGGTACGTGATTTGTGCATTTCCGTATGTGCGCGTAGAAGGGTTCATTTAAAAATCCAATGGTTACGTCTATTTATTTATCCCGAATAGTCGCACCTTGTAATATAGTTATGTCTATTCATTTAACCTGAATAGATACACTTTTTGGATTAAAACCATTCACCAATAATACCATTTAATATCCATTAAATATTTTGAAAATGTTCCAACAGATAAACGAGCCAAACGAGCCCACATCAAAATAATTTCCAATTTTAATTTGATTCTCAATTTTAAAAGAAGATAAACCTAATAGCGGATTGCTTTTCAAAATTTATATTGAGCTTCGTATTAAACATATTTAGGTTTGATTTATTTATCATGAAAACTTAACTCCGGTTAATTTAATCAAGCCAATCACGAGTTGCACTCAAATCATTTGAATTTTTTTAAATTGTAAGCTTAACCAGTCGAGTAATAACTTGTTCAAGTGTTGTTCAAAAAGCTTAACGAGTTTTTAAAAAATGAGGAAACTTGATTTGTTAACGTAAGAAACCAATTCCAAATCAGATGTTAACGAGTAATAAGTTTGGCTTGTTTATCATCCCCAATTTGAATCCAGAAAGTTTCAGAAATTTAACTTGGGTTTCGCCTAGGTTCGGCTAAGGAAAGTTATCAGAATTCAATTTCAATTTTGACAAGTTTTATTGATCTTCCTTGGAGCATCTTATCAGATTAGTCCAATTTTAACATCAAAAGCGTACAATTAGTACTTCATGAAATCATTCAACATAGCCCTATTGAGAGTCATCACCGATTCTTCAAAAGTCTCTAGATGTTTTTGGAATATTCAATTTTGTTTAATTTTTGTATTAAAAAAGTTTTTGAAAGATTGTTTTAATTTGTTGGGGGATTGGAGAAAAAAAAAAAAAAAACTTGACTGGCTTAGCCTAGATGGAGGGAGGAGAGAGAGATGAGATGGGGGTTTTGAGAGATGAGATGGAGGGAGGAAAAAGAGCATACCCATGAAGAAGGCACCACCTCACTCAGATAATCAAATGCCGCCAGGACACAAAAGGAGAGTAACAACCCGAGACTGGCAAGAAGCAAAAAAAAAAAAATACTCTCAAAACCTTGAGAGACGCCTAGATCCTTTGTCGTAGCTGTTGCTTTACCTATTTCTTCTGAAGGCATTGACAGAATGCACCTAAATGAGGCTCAAGCTGTTTGGTCAATAAACAAAATCATAGGCCTCAATTGTATGGGTGACGATGAGAAAGTTATTCAATTATAATTATGGAAGCCGAATATAATTTTGGGCTAAGCCATTAGGTGTGATGGGCTTTGCCCTTCCAGGTGTGCTGGGCTTTGACCCATTTGGTGTTTTTAATTTCTTCAACATCGGTTGGAGTCCCCTTCCCTCTCCTCTCCCCCAACTTGATGTACTATTGTCAAGTTTTCTAATAAAATTTTATTGTTGTACAAAAAAAAAATATACTCGATTACAACAGCGGTTGCAATAGCAGAAGAAATATTTTTGACGTTTTTAATTTCTTCAACCTCGGCTACATTCATTTTTCAAATTTGAAACGGGGAAAGCAAAAATATTTCATAGTTTATAAGCCTACAAGTACTTGATATAAGCCTCACGGTTAGGTGGTTATTTTATTGATTATTAATGAAAAATTGACAGATGGGTATGTGATCCAAAGCATAAACATTTTAATTAATTTCTGCGTATATATATATGGTCCTCATTCATACACATGGATGGTCCCTCTTGACATAGAATCTAAATTGATATTCGTATCCAATCAAATCAATCCCCGCTCATTATAACGTGCTACGTATTTATGGAGTATATATACTACCAACCCGTTCGATTTTTCGATTCTTTGCTGAAAAAATCTCAAAAGTCTCTCCTCAGTACAAAAAGATAATTAAAATAAGAGATACAATCTCTTTTTTTTTTTCTACGGCTTAAAATAAAAATAAAAAACTACGACAAATTCATCAACACGAATCCGGGAGGCGCTGTGCGGTAGGTGTTGTGCGACAAAACCACGTCGTTTTGCTCATTTTCTTAGTATATCCAAGGGCCCTGTTTGAAGAGTTAAGTGTGGGGGTTTAATTTTGTGGTTTAATTTTAGGAGATTTAGACTCTTTGAGATAGGATATAATGAGTTTTGGCACTTGAATTTAGGCACTTTGGGTTTAGGAACCTCAGGTTTAGGGTTTAGGCATTTTGTAATGGTTTTTTCTTCCTCCAAATAAGGCCCTTGGAAGCTTTGAAAGTGTGCACAAAATCAAGCAAAATGACGTAGTTTTACTGCACAACACGGCGCACAACACCTACCGCATAACACCCAACCCGGATCCTTATTATATATACTACCAACCCGTTCGATTTTTCGACTCTTTGCTGAAAAAATCTCAAAAGTCTCTCCTCAGTACAAAAAGATAATTAAAATAAGAGATACAATCTTTTCTTTTTCTACGGCTTAAAATTTAAAAAAAAAAAAAAAACGATAAATTCATAAACACACAGGTTATTAGACAGAGGGGAGGTGCTGCGCAGCATGCTGTGCGGTGACTTTCAGGGCCGTGCCGGCATCGTTTCGACGATCGGAGACGTCCACCGCGTAGAGCTCGTCGAGTTCTATAGCTCTACCAAAAATCAACTTAATCCGATATCGTTAAGTCTCTCATTGGAACAAAAATAACTTGAAGAAATGGGTTCAATGGTTTTCATCCAGTGTTTCAAGTTATATGTGTTCTGGTTTTTGTCAAGTTATATGTATTCCGATAAGGCACTTAACAATATCCAATTGAGTTAATTTTTGGTGGAGTTGGAGTACTTGACGAGCTCTACGCGGTGGACGTCTCCGATCGTCGAAACGATGTCGGCACGATGCCGAAAGTCACCGCACAGCATGCTGCGCAGCACAAGGCTGCGCAGCACCTCCCCTCGATCTGTCCCAGGTTATTAATGTACCCCGTAAATAATGAAGCTATAAACAGAAAGTTTGGGATTACGATGAACAGAAATGATTGCTAAAGATTTGCGGGAATATTAATTATACATACAATAGGAGCTGAAAGTTAACAAAGCAGTAGAGTCTCCAAGAAACGTGGTAAATACAATATTCATATTCTACTTCCTTTATAGGGTGTTCCACTAAGCCATTTTTTAGAATAAATTGGTTTTTCGCGATTTTTTATATGATATATTGTGAGAGAATGATCTGTTTTGATTTTTAGAAAAATTTGTTTTTTGTTAGTGGAACACCACCTTATTTTGAGTAATTATTCAATGGTCTTGGGCACCGCCACGCAGGTTGATACCTCCAGAACTCTCCCACACCGTATATTCTCGTTGGGTCACCAACTGAATGTATAGATTCCACATAAATATATAATGTTGGAATCATTCGGAGCACCATGCAGCTGTGTTCAAGACTATTGAAAAATTAATCGGTAAAGGCCAGAGAACAAACCAAGATTATCACGGCGCCGGATTTTTGCCCTTGGACTGTGTATATATATAACCAGCTCCTTCAAGCAACTCTCACTACAACATAGTGCCTCTCTCTCTCTCTCTCTCTCTCTCTCTCTCTCTCTCTCTCTCTCTCTCTCTCTCATGCACATCACATTCCGTATCTTGTCCACTACAATCCCAACCACTATCACATAGCCACTTTGTAGACCTTCATATACATATCACCAGCCTCTCTCTCTCTCTCTCTCTATAATATGAACTGCATACAAACATGGCCAGAGCCAATAGTCCGAGTCCAATCTCTCTCCGACAGCGGCATAACCGCTATCCCCGAACGATACATCAAACGACTCTCCGAAAGGCCTTCTCCTTCACCACCGGATTCACCGGCGAGTGATGACATCAATATCCCAGTGATCGATCTCTCCAACTTATTGTCCGACGACTCCTCCCTCCGCGACAATACGATGAGCCTCATCTCTGGCGCGTGCCGAGAGTGGGGTTTTTTTCAGGTCAGAACAGATTGGCCATCAGATAGTATTAGCCATCTAATAGAACATGCTACATTTGTTGTAGAAAAATAAATGTGCAGTATCCACCCTTTAGAGATCTCACACTTTGCTTAAAGTATGGGAGTCACCCAATTCTCAACTTTCTCGATCAAATTTCAACGATCCAAACTATTCAATGTATTTAAAATGTGTTTTTTAGGGTCCACGTGAGAAATCATAAAAAAAAAATCACCTGGAAAGCCTTCATCCGAGCAGTTTTTCATAAAATATATACCTACGGTTCATATGAAAAAATTCTCGGATGAAACTCTTTCTGGTCATTTTTTTTTATATAATTCTTCGCGGGGTTCCTTAAAAAACACGTTCTAAACACATTAAATAGTTCGGATCATCAAAATTTAATTGGAAAAATTGAGAATTGGGAAAATTCTATGAGCTAAAAGATCAATAGATTCAACCGAGGTTTACTACAATAGTGCATTAGCCACCGCAGAGCACCATTACCATATAGTGGAATCACAAACCCCCCATGGTCAAGATTGGTCTTTCTTTATGACTGTGGAATCTTTATATGTTTGAATTGTAAAATGGATAAACCCACGTTTTTCTTTTGTAAAGAAATTGTCAAAACAAACAATGGGTCCACATCTCAAATCTCTATCTTGGTACCACAAGTCTCTCGTGTCTTTATGGTTGGTTAGGTTTAGGTAAAACACTAACAGTAACCGAATGTCGGGGCCAGCTCACGCGCACCTTGACTAATTTCGGGACCCTGAAAGTAAAAACCAGGCAAAAGCTCCAAGAGTTTCAAGAGTTTGTTGGCAAGGACATAACCGTCATGTCTGTCATTTCTGAGGCCTTCTCGGGTCAACTTTGATTATTCACACTGTACATTTTTTAAACATTGTCAAGAATATTAGTCAAGCCAAAAATTATGTTGATCAGATCAATCTTGTATGATATAATTTTCAAAGACTTTTAGTTTAGATGTATTATGAAGACATTTTAAAATCAACAATATTAAACTATTTCATAGATTTACATCATACTTGCAGGAAAATACGTTTCATTTTCCTTTATTCTTCTTTAATCAAATTCTTTCGAGAGTAACTTTCCATACAACAATTAGCAAGTTAATGGAGAGTCGTTGGGAATTAACTTTCTCCACAAATGGAAATTAAACAAGGCTAATTATTGTTAGTATGGTGTCTCACGGCACTTAATTAAAATCCTAGTTCCGTCCATGTTTCAGGTGGTAAACCACGGCGTGAGCCACGAGCTGATGAGGCGCACCCGGGAGGTGTGGCGCGAGTTCTTCCACCTTCCTGTAGAGGAGAAACAACGTTACGCGAATTCTCCGGCAACGTACGAGGGGTACGGAAGCCGGCTAGGAGTGGAGAAGGGGATGAAGTTGGATTGGAGTGATTACTTTTTTCTCCATTTGCTTCCAAACAGTATGAGGAACCAGAATAAATGGCCTAAGCTTCCTCCCGAGTGCAGGTAATTTGCACGCGCCTCCACTGCGTGTGGGTTAATGATTTTTTTTTTTGCCCTTTTCACTTTTTATTGTTTGGTTTGTTAAACATGTGTCATATATATGAAGGTTTATACGGCGAGTGACCAATAAAAAGGCAGACTAAAAACGGAAAAGTATTTTCTACTTTTTGTCACAGCCACGCGATTTTTTCGCTTGTTGCGTCTATCGAGAACTGTTCTCTCGCATGGCTCGTGTGATGTAAAATGAGACTCACTATGATTCCATTAACTAATTAGACTCGCTGAATGTATAAATTATACATGCAAAAAATGAAGTCGATTGAATATCGATAAAAATTTAATTGAATATTTTTTTAGTAACGGAGGGTTCGAAAATGAACAAGCTTGTATAATGGAATGGGACCATGGTCCAATCAAGTGAGAGATGTCACATAAGAGGATCTCGATTGTATGAGTGAGAATCGAAAGATTAAGTTGCTCGCAAGATAATGCCCCATGAACACTTAAAGGGTGTTTGGGAGCCTTATTTTCAGCTTTTTGAATTATTGTCATAATGTATTTTGAATATGATAGAAGTTTTTAAGAGAAATATTTAGAATGCATTTTGCAACGGGGTAGAAGAAGAAAATGAGAAGTAGAATGAGAAAAGCTCCTCCGGAACTCATTTTGAGTTCTTGCTCAAGTGTCTACATTGTGAGAAAAACTGTCGGCCAAACAGGCCCTTAATCTAGAATTCTAGAACTGAGGCAATAAAAAGAAATACTTGGTGCTGGGGCCACAAATACAAGACAATCGTGGGTATTTGATTTTTTAAATTAGAATATGATTGCCATGATAAAAGGTTCAAAGAATCTTCATTATCGTTTTCATAAAAGGTGTTCATGGAATTTATAGTCAATCTGTGTGATCAGAAATGTCAAGAAAAGTTGCTTTAATTTGAGATCATTAAAATTTGTTGGGGAAAAAAAAAATGGTCCTGCTTCTTGATTAGTTCATGATTTTGACCATTCTTAAGGTTCATGCATGGACTAAAAAATGGTCCTGACATTTGTGGAGCAGGATTAAATAGTACTACTTCGTTTGGAAGATTTTGGTACAATTAAGAGAGTTTGGGGTGGATTGACCGAGATTTGTGAGGAGTTATCCACCCGGATTAAATGGGAGGGGGATTAAATAGTCCGGGTCACAAATGGGCTCCCAAACTGAGCCATCTGTGTGGACCCGAGATTAAATAGTCCAAGATTCCTTATCCTGCTGTCCTGTCCGGCATCCAAACGAGCCATAGAGGTGAAACCCCAACTTTGTTGAGGCTAACTAGATATAGTTAAAGGCTAGCTCACTCAGTATTCTTCCCAATGAAACCGAGTAATTTGGAGATCAATTATACCGTCTACTAATAGAGACCCATATTAAAGTCGGAACAAAGTCTCGTATATATGGATAGACTTCATGATTCGAAAACATGTGAATGGTAGTCGACTCAAGACCAAAGACGTGACTTAAATAACTCGGTATCTGATTTAGTGGACCGACATTGAGAATTTGTTATTGACTAGGTTGTTTACATTTTGAAGGGAATTGGTAGCAAAATATGGTGAAGAATTGGTGAGGCTATGTGGGAAACTGATGAAAGTATTTTCAGCAAATCTTGGATTGGAACAAGATTGCCTCCAGAAATCTTTTGGAGGGGAGGAAATAGGTGCTTGCTTAAGGGTTAATTTCTACCCAAAGTGTCCACAACCTGACCTCGCTCTGGGCCTCTCCCCGCACTCGGACCCCGGCGGCATGACCCTCCTCCTCCCCGACGATAACGTCTCCGGCCTCCAAGTCCGGCGAGGCGATAATTGGGTCACCGTTAAACCTATCCCTAATGCCTTCATCGTCAACATTGGTGATCAAATTCAGGTACTTTTCCTTTTCTCTCTGTTTTTGTTAATCGGATTGGACCCAAGAAGCTGATCAGAATCATTTATTTTATTGGGCTATTTGTGTTATTCTAAAAATTATATTTACTCTTAATTTTTTTTTCAAAATAAATGCGATCTGACTTATGATATTATTGACATTTGCACAATTAGATATTTTTAATGTAAGACCAAGTTGGTGAGTCGAACGAAATAAACATGTTCAGTTAACGTAGGACCCCGGTGACTCACCTTTCAGCCATCAGGTCCCCTGTCTCTGTTACATTAGTGTCTAGGTTTCCACTTTTTACCCATACAACAAAGACAAGTGCCTAAAGTTTAAAGTTAGACCCGCAAATCAAGTTTTTTTTTTTAGCTTACGAGCACACCGACTATTCTCCTTCCCGGTCCGATTAAAGACATGATCTACGTCGGAACTAGGGATTCACCAGAAATTACTTTATTGAGAGCTTGGCCCCAAGAATCGACATTGGAACCACCATATTTGAGTTTTTTTCCATACAATATACATCAGTGAGGGGTTAGTGGGAAAGTTAGTGTGTTAACAACCAAATGGGGTTTGAAGCCGCTCTTAGATTCGTACTCTGGACCTCGTCCTTGGAAGTAAATGGTACAACCAAATGATCTAAGAGCCACGTCTCACCATATCAAGTTTGCAACCCTTTCAAGTAGGGAAAAATATACCACCAAGGTGGTAGCTTAAATGGCTAAGGTGTGAGGGTGAAAGTCCCCCCTCCCACAAGGTCACGGGTTTGAATCCCGCTTATGGGTAGTAGTCCTGTGAACCAAATGCTGCGTAGAGGGCCCTTGGTCTACTCTAGCACTTTGATCGGGTTGTGGTGATGGACTCACCCTCCTAGATAGTAGCTATGGCTCAAACCGAATATTCCACAGCGGATGAAAAACTTATGGTTACGTCCAAGGGAGGTTAGTCGTCCCTTTCCAACCTTCATACTAGGCAAAAAGTGGGGAAAAATATCATTTGCCTGGCCTATACTTTTTCAATGCATTGGCAGAAGCCGCACGACACTGTCATTATCATCTAAAAACACACGAGACATCACAAGATTCAAACTTGCGCAATAACGAGCCTACATCACGGATTTTTTTATACGAGCTGTATCTGTATCTGTAACATTGTTGTTTGACGTTTCATTTTGTTTATGTATAGTTGTGATTTTACTGAATTGGGTTATTTTCAGGTGCTAAGCAATGCAACATACAAGAGTGTGGAGCACAGGGTGATTGTGAATTCAGCAAAGGAGAGAGTATCACTTGCCTTCTTCTACAATCCCAATGGCAACATTCCCATTGGGCCCGCCAAGATGCTGGTAACAGAGGACAAGCCACCACTGTACAAAGCGATGACGTTTAATGAGTACAGATTGTTCATTAGGACCAGGGGTCCTTGTGGCAAATCACAAGTTGAATCACTAAAATCTCCACATTAAAATTTGCATCTTTATTTTTAGGCATGTCACTTGCTCAAGTGGTTGAGCCGTTCAAAACGAGAGATTATTCAGTGTCCTGCTTCGCTCGAAGGAATTATTCACCAAAGCATTCGTGTGGACTCCTCACACTTTATTTTCGTAACTTATCGTGTAATCAGGGTTTTCAATTAGGTTAGACTCATATAATAGTACCGGATGTTGCAGACACACAGATGGACGTGTATAGTTTCCAGGTACATCAATGTCCAGAACCGTCCGATGCAATTGAGTCCTGCTTGGCAACTGATGAGTCTACACACTTTGGAAGGCTGAATACTCATCTGAATCCAGATTTGTGGACATCTATCTTTTTCTGTAACTTTTTTTGTGTTTTTTTTTTGTATAATAATAATAATAATAATAATAATAATAATAATAATAAAATAAAAGATATGGAAGGAGAACTGTATCTTTTCATGCCATGACAAAATTGGTTCAAATATTCCCATAGGCTAGGAAGATCAACTTTGTTATATGCTTTATATTTAAATGTATGAGTCATATATAATGCTTTGATGTGTTATTATACGCTTCTCCACTACATTAAAAAATCGTCTTGTGGATCGGTTTGTTTTGTTTATTGGTTTGGGGATTTTTCAAACCAGAATTGATTGTAGATATGCAAATCGAGAGTAGTAATACTTTTGTTGTGCTCTAGTTTATTGGACTTCTGCTAGTAGACAACTGGAAAAGTACCAAGTTAAGAAGAAAATATTCTAAACTATTGTTGAATAGGATTGGTAAATCAAGAAATAGTGAGCATCACAAACGCTTACTCTGTAATGACCCGACCCGGTTGACAATGGACCCCTTTTTGGCCCAAACATTTGGCCTGAAAAGGCATACCTAAGAAGGTATCATGTAGCCTAAGATGGCTGTTAATATACCACATGAGGTTTTAGCTCCCAACCAATGTGGGACTAAACATCCTTTATCCCCAAACCTAGAGTATTACATACTCTGTCATTGGATGAATTTCACCACTTCTTTTCATTTCACTTTCTATATAATTTGGTATATGACCTGATGGACCGACTAATTTTGGGTATTAATCCACTTCCCACTAGCAAAAGGTCCAATTAAAATAGGAGCGAAATTCTCTGTGACCCGACTTATCATAAAAAGTGATAGCATGCACGTGGGAGAACTGGCTGGCTTAGCGTCAAGACCATCCCAATCACTGTCTCTCATCTCCGCAAGCTTCTTTGACTTCTCTTTACCTCATACTTGGTATTCCACATCTTTAATGAAACCCTAGATTGAAGCCCTAACTGGGTACTCTGTTAGAAAACCTAACCAAGGGCTCTGATACCACTTTATTTTGCGATCTAGCGGAAGACATAATGATTCTAGCAAGCAATATCAATCTAGAAACAAGAATAATAAAGATGAAGAGCACTAGGAAAGCAAGAAAACCAAACACGCAAGAACACAAGAGGTTTGAGTGGTTCACTACACAGACTGTGTATCTAATCCAGGGGGAAGGGACGAATCAATCCACTATAATCAACATGGATTACAATCTCCATTCTCTGTAACTCTCAGTCTCTCTAGGTTTCTCTCACCAAACTGCTCTCAACTTTTTATGTATGTTATGTCTAACATTATATCCTAAGTGCTAAAACAAAGATATATTGTATGTATACATAGAGGAACTCATGGCCCCAACTGACCTAATGGGCCTCTTCATTAAATTGAAGCCACACACAACACTGAGGGTCATCATCAGGCTGGCCTGGGCTGGGCCCAGCTAGCCCGCAAAGTTGCATCTCAAGCCCGCTCGCGGGCCGGGCTATATTAAAAAAGATGAAGCCTAGGCTTAGCTCACGGGTTTAGCCCAGGCATGTGGGCGGGATGGGCTGATTTTATACTTTTATGAGCATTTTGTGCAGGCCAAAATTCGGGAGGGCGGGCTGGGCCTACCTTAGCTTTATTCACGTTTTATTCATGTTATTCACGTTAGTTCTAACGAGTTTTATTCATGTTAGTTCTAGCAAGGCAGCAACTAACTTTTTGGTTTTATACTTTTTTCTTGATTGTTTCATTTTTTTTTCATCTCTTATTTTTTGTTTTAAAGTAGAGTAGAGAATTTTTTTTTCCCAGAATATTTTACTAATTGAAACACAAAGAGAAATAATATTTTGACCATTCAAATTAGATATGCATATATTGTTACACAGAGAGGGAGGTAAAAGATTGCATCACTACAAAATATGTACATGGGTGTATCACTTCTGTCCAAACCAAGGAATATAATCAAGTGTATACATTCATGGCATATCAATGTATTGGGCTATTGGGCAGGCTGGTATCTTAGGCCAGCGAGCTACCGAGTCGGAGCTAGTAGGCAAATTTCTGGGCCGGTCCTATAAGGTTGGATCAAACCTCAACAAGTCCCACCAAAAATTGTGGAATAAACTTCATGCCTCACAAGGTCCTGCGCGCTGTTTTCGTCCAAAAATACCCTCCGGCCCATCATTTCACCTTTCCATGTCCTCTCTCTCTCTCTCTCTCTCTCTCTCTCTCTCTCTCTCTCTCTCTCTCTCTACGCACCCCACCTAAACCCCAGGGTACCTTATGAAAGTGCCTAACCCTAAATCCTAGGGTACCCTATGAAAGTGCCTAAAATCCTAGGGTACCCTATGAAAGTACCTAAACCACTAAAAACCCTATAATAGGAAAGTGCACCCTAAACCTAAACCCTAGGGTACCCTATGAAAATGCCTAAATTCTAAATGTACGGTCTAAATTCTAAATATACGGTCTAAATTCTAAATGTACGGTCTAAATTCTAAATATACGGTCTAAATTCTAAAATGTACGGTCTAAATTCTAAAATGTACATTCTAAATTTAGGGTACCCTAAACTGTAGGGTACCCTATGAAAGTGCTTAAAATCCTAGGGCACCCTATGAAAGTGCCTAAATGGTTAGTAAAAACAAAGAGTAACGACGACGAGGATGGGCAAAAAGGTAAAATCCCCAACCATATTTGTGCCCCAGGACCTCTCCAGCAATAAATTTTAGCCCAGGACCCGGTGGGTCAAAATTTCAAATAATAGGACCAGCCAATAGATTTCTAGAGCTAATATGCTTAGGTCCAAGCTCAGCCCAACCCATGGAAAAGTCAGGTTGGGCTAGCCCGTCCACTTGGCAAGCTAGGGCCGGGTAAAAGCCCAGCCGGCTAAGCGGGCCAAATGATGAGACTTACACAACGCCTAGAAATTTAGGGGAAAAAACAAAAAAAAAAGGTGATATATTTTAAGGGCCTATTGAATTGAAGGCTAAATAAATGTCACGTTTTAAACAGGCTTGGCCCACTTGTGTGCGTCATATTCAACCGACCTCCAACCTCAACAAGTACTTGTCAACCTTTCCATGGATATTTTTAAGGGGTTCTTACTGGCCGGCCCTATTTTGTTAAAAGATTTCCTTCCAAACCCACCTCATGTCAAACACATTTCGCTTTAACCCATTGCACGCGTGGAAGTTAATAAGCACAACTTTTCAGAAATAATAAATGAGTACGTATTGTCGCATCAAGTCAGGCGTCCCAATCCGGGAAAAAAAGACACGCGTCAGTCGTGTAGGTGTAGCGTGTAGTCAATCGAGAGCAATAAACCCAACTTTTGAAGCTTCTCCCTGTATGCACATTTAAAGCCAATTCACGATTGATTCTCTTCTTTCACTATCAAGAATCTCTCTCTCCTCTCTCTCTCTCTCTCTCTCTCTCTCTCTCTCTCTCTCTCTTCATATTATATTTTTAAATAAAATAACTTTTATTATACATAATTATTTTTGATGAAAATTATATATTTGGAATCTTGTTGATGAGATCTTTCAAATAAGATCCCATTTGAATATGAAATTTTGTACATTTAAAAAAAAATTATACCTATTAATTAATACTAATTTACACTATTTCTAAACAATTCACACCCTCCAAAATGAAAGAATTCACAGACTTTAAATGCAAAATTCACGTGCATCACAACTCATTCTCCAAAATACACAATTCACATCCCCAAAAAAAGAATTCACACCACTTCTAAATAATTCACAACCAGCAAATGCACACAATTCACACTCATGCAACAATTCATACGACCAAAATAGCTCACAATTCACACCCCCAATAACACACAATTAACACCCCTGCAATATTTCACACCATTAATAGCACACTTTGTATGTTGGAGAGTGGACTTATGATGTGTGAATTCTGCAATTCAGGTATGTGAATTCTTTTTTTTTTTTGTGAATTGTGTTTTTTGCAGAGTGAGTTATGATATGTGAATTTTGCATTTGAAAGATGTGAGTTCTTTTATTTTGGGGGATGGGAATTATTTAAAAGGGGTCTGAAAAATGAACGGGTATAAAAAAAAAACTTTTTTTACACGTATAAAATTTCATATTCACAATGGATCTTGTTAGAAAGATCTCATCGAGTAGATTTCAAATATATATTTTTTATAAAAAATAAATGTGTATAATAGAAGTTATTTTATTTTAAATCTAAAATAAAAAGGGAGAGAGAGAGAGGACGGAAAGAGAGAGGGAGAAAGGATGGAGAGAGAGAGACATAAAGTCCATGTGTGTCAGGCATCAAGCATGCTGCGTGCAGAAAGAGAGAAAGAGAGAGTAGTAGGGGTGAAAATCGGTCGGTTCGGTTCGGTTTTCGGGGTGTTCCGGACCGAACCGATCGGTTCGGGGTGATTTTTCCGGGAACCGATCCCGACCGAAAAAAACAATGGACCGATCGGTTCGGGGTGGTTCGGTTTTTTGGGTTTTTGGTTTTTTCGGTCCGGCGATAAAATTGAGATGGACGGCTGTGATTTGTTATTTTTTGTGGGGTCAATTTCAGGAAACCGAGATAGGGGTGGTTTTCGGTCCAAATAGGGGTGGTTTCGGGGTAATTCGGTCCAAATCGGGATGATTTTAGGGTATTTCGGTTTGGTTCGGTTCAGTCTGACAAAAATTCCGGAAAACCGAAACCGAACCGAGATGCATTTCGGTTTTTTCGGTTCGGTTTTTTCGGTTTTTTTCCAGCCTTTACCGACCGAAAACCGAACCGAATTTTCGGTTTTTCAGTCCGTTCGGGTCCCGTCGGTTTTTTTTTTCACCCCTAGAGAGTAGAGATAAAGAGAGTGATGGAAGCATGACACGCGGCATGTACTGAATGGAAAAAAATCACCCACGCGCGCACAAGGGTTATTTAGGAGTGAAAGACAAAATAGGGTTTGGACGGAAGCCCCCACAGAAAGTGGGGGCGGCCTGGAATTTCCCGTATTTTTAACGCATTACGGTGGTGATATGGCTAGTTTTGAACACATGTGCTTCTTTGTAGATGGAATTTAATGGAAGTGAAAAAAAAAAAAAAAAAAAACTATGGTTTTGGAAAGTCCACATTGACGCCTCTGTGTGTGTGTGTGTGGGGGGGGGGATCCAAGTTAAATGTACCCGCGGGTTTGATTAGGGTTGATAAACGAAACAAGATATTCAAGTTCAACTTCATGTTGGGATCGTAAAAAGATTACTCAAAACTCAAAATCAATAATAAGCTTATGAGTCTTGAAAATTTCATTTGCTCGTGATTGACTTGATTAAAACGCAAAAGGTGAGCAGTACTCATCATTGTGGCAAATGCCATGTCGAGACAAAAGTTGGCATAAAAAATGACGAAAGTTTCTAGATGTACCATTGTGTACGTCAAAAATCAAAATGTCGTTTTTGGTGCCAAATGTGGCATCAAATTTGGCACTTGTCACATCGTCTCTTCAAAGTGTGGAAGATGTGATTTCAAAGATAGAAGTGGTTGTGGTAAAATGACATTACAGCGGTAGAGATATTCGAGTTCAACTTCATGTTGGGATCATTAAAAGATTACTCAAAATCAATAATAAGCTTATAGGGTCTTGAAAATTTCATTTGCTTGTGATTGACTTGATTAAAACGCAAAAGGTGAGCCATACTCACCCTTGTGGCAAATGCCATGTCAAGACAAAAGTTGGCATAGAAAATGACGAAATCTTCTAGATGTACACATCGTCTCTTCAAAAGTGTGGAAAATGTGATTTCAAAGATAGAAGATGTTTGTCATTTAAAAAAAAAAAGATAGAAGAGGTTGGGGTAAATGACCCATCCGTGAATGTTCGGTTCGGTTCCGGATCGAGAATTTCTTATTTGGCGGTTCCAGATCCGGATCGGATCCGCTCAATCCGCTCAATAATCCTTCTTAATCTGTCAAATCCGCCTGATCCGATCCGATCCGTAAACGATCCGTGAATGTTGGGTTCGGTTCCGGATCTTAAAAACCATTATCCGCCCTGAGCGGATCAGATCCGATCCGTGGACACCCCTAGGGTAAAATGACATTACAGCGGTAGAGAAACACTTTTTTTATTAACATAATGATAATGACAATGTAACCATCTATAAAATTACTTCTGCCATTTTTATTACACGGTTATTTTCTACTAGTTAATAATAAAATTAGAGATCTTCAGGTGTTTGACTCAATCTTTCTATTTTTCATTTGAAAGTTGGGATATCCTTAATTATAAATTTTTAAATGAAAAATGAAAATTGGATCAAACACTTTTTTTTTTATCAGCAATTGGATCAAACACTTGTGGATGTTTAATTTTTTTGATTTCTAACAAGGTCGCTCAATAAATTACAATGCTTAAATTATTTAACGGTGGCGTAGATCATTTGTGTGGGATTTCGGAGCAGACCCCACTTTTTATTATATTAATTAAATGTCATTGTATCCATCTATTTTCTCATAGTTAAAATTCGAGATGTTTTATTCAATCTTTCAATTTGAATGAAAAATTGAAAGATTAAATCAAACACTTATGGATATTCAATTCTATCAATTTTTACGAAGTCGCTCGAAAAAACTAATCAACGATTCAGATTATTTGAGGTTGTTTTTCATTTGCTGCTACATCAGCAAATGGGAAACAACCCCTTACCATAATTAGTAAGATTTTAGCAAATGATTTTTTTTGATTTTAATAAATAATGAAACCATTTCCTAAAATCTTAATCGATTTTTGCAAATAAGTTAATTTTAGCAAAGGGAAAACATTTACTGATGTATTTGGGATTTTGAAGTGGACCTCTTGATACATACCCAACCCCTCGTCTCCCGAAATTACCCAACCCACACACACATGTGTGGAACCCACACAAGTAATTTCGGGGAACGAGAGTTGGGTACCTATCTTTATTGTTTTGAAGTAGACACCACATGTTATCTGCTTTTGGAACATCATTGAGAGAAAAATATCATAAACCAACGTACAACATCATTATCAAAAGGAAAAGAAGGTGAAGCAAGTTGTAACGTTGAAAAGTAGTACAAGTACCCCTACAAGTACATTAGTACTTTTGCGTAGTGGGTAAGGAAATAGTTTTCAGCACACGTTTAATTTGTGCTCCATTTTATACTGTTCCTGTCAAAAACATGTTTTTTGACATTTCAATTTTGTCTTATTGTGAAAGGGACTTTGCTACGGGTACAGAGGTTTTCGAACAGAAAATGTACCGAGCCCTCTCGGGGGCTCACTTTTGGGTCTCACTTTTTGTTTGAAACGGTGGGACTTTGGTTCAAGCACTTCTAACCGTCCGATTGAGCTGAAATTTTGTGGGGCTCTTCGGAAAAATGTTCTAAGAATAATGAACGGTTCGGATCACTCGTGTGGGACCCAAAAGTGGGCACCCGAGAGGACTCGGTACATTTTCTGTGTGAAAACCTCTGTACCAGTATGTTTATCGTTTTGAAAGGGAATCCAATTACAGCAGATCGTGAAGGGGATGGATGAATACAATACATACTCGTTAAAAGTGTGTATCATTTATGGTTCATGTTGTGCCATCTCACCGGCAAACGTAACATTTTTTAGTGTTTCATGACTTTTCAACAATATGATTCGTAAGATTTTCTATGATTCATAGTAATATTTTTGGTGCGTCTCGTAATTTTTATAACAAAAAAAATCGTAAACTTTTATAGAGTGCGTATTATGCACACCCAAATAAAAATGTGTATTGTAACCTTACTAAAATAAAATAAAGAAATTACAGAGACAATAAAAATTAAATTTAGAAGAAGTCGAAAACGATCACGTAAGAGTAAGTCTTCAGGATTATGTGTTCTGACTGACTCATCTCCTTTTACACCTAACCATTTTGGCTTAATAAAAAAGACAGACTATTTTGTCTTTATGTAAACAAAATTTGAAAGTCTTACCGCATGGATTTTTTTTAATGGATTATTGGTTTTCTCGAGGAGATGAATCTAAAAAGTAGTACTAATTTTTTTTTATCATAATTTTTTTTTATCAAAATGTAAAAAAGAATTCGCTAAAAAAAAATAATAATCTAAAATAGACAAAAAAAAATTATTTATTTGTATTCAGTGAATTTTTTTAATTTTTAAAATATTTTGGCCATATTTTTTTTTTTTTTTAGATTTATCTCATTAAAACAACCAATGTTGTGCCCAAACACCCAAAGTTTAGAAAGTAAAATCAACCAGGAAAAACAAAAACACAAGATTTACGTGGTTCCCCTCAAGCACGAAACAATAAAGTACATCCACAGGAAAAAGTAAGAGGATTCACTATCAATGAGAGAAATTACGCAGAGCCAGCTATATCTGTAACTCTACTTGAATCAATCACACGATACATGGGGAACTAATCTCTAAGGAAAACCTAATAGTGCATCAAATATCTCAAGAACACAAAAGAGACAGACATGCACCCTAATATCTGAATCCCAAGAAAATGACTATTAATGGAACAACAAAAAAACCCTAACACTCTTACGGGGAACACCATTGGGGCTCCCTCAAAGGGACCCTAGTAGCTCCCAAGACAGATATTTATACAGAAAACTAGGTCAAAAACCCTAAAAACGCATAGCCCAACGTCAAACCGCATTGAACCTATGTCCGACTGTCCGGACTGAATACTCCCCTCTGTAATCTAAGATGAAACCTGCACGCGTCAACTTTCGTGCTCTCACCAGTCGCCAAATTCAAGACAAATCTCCAACAATCTCCACCTTGACTTGAATTCCTTTCCAAGCCAACGACATAGGCAATCCTCTCACCAATCGCTCTTTCCCCCTTATGCCTCTCATCGGGACGATCACCAAATCGAGCATTCCTCTTCAAACACCTCATACCTAATGCACCCATAACGGATATCAACGAAAATCCGCTTAAGTTCCACCCGAAGCTAATCACCAAAACCCCCCACGGAGTTAATCACCACAACTCCACCACGAAGTTAATCCTCAAAACTCTACTAGAGAGTTTATCATTCCAGCGAGCAACCATCTTCAATTGAAGATGTGTTCAGGCTCCCCGTGGAGCTCGTATGCGCAACTCGCATACACCAAATAGTTGAAACCAAATAAATAATGGACTTGAATTTCCATGGCGATACCCAACATGAAGCACTCCATAACAGCCTCTGAAGGAGCATAAGCAAAATAATCCGATTTAACTCTTCAAAATAGTCTTTTTTTGGTATACCTCTTTCATACGAATCGCATAAAGGCGCTGCTTCAAATCTAAAATCTTCCCTGACATAGCGAAACACATCATTTGCAAAACCCTGAATCAAAACGATCAGCTCCGCATTAAAATCCTCGAAAACACTATCATGCATACCAACAGGCTTCTTCAACTTCCCCAACCAAAGCCTTGTGAGTTTCTTGTTGCACCAGCAAAGCTTTTGTCTTGATACGCCATAAACTGAAAGAAGCATTATGCACATTGAACTTTTGAACTTCGAAACGAGCCGCCATTGAGATGCACCAAACGCACAAACCCTATGTAGCGGAAAATAAAAGTCTCGGTTTGAACCCAGAGCTTTAATACCAATTTGTTGTGCCAGAAACCCGAAGATAGAGAATATAACAAATAAACAAGTAAACGAAAACATAAGATTTACGTGATTCCCCTCAAGCACAAAGCAAGAAGGTACATCCACTGGAAAAGAGCAAGAGGATTCACTATAACGGGGAGAAATACACACAGCTAGCTATACCCGTAACTCTCACTTGAATCACTCACACGATATATAAGGAACAAATCTCTGAGGAAAAACCTAACAGAGCTTCAAACGCATCAAGAACACAAAAGCGACAGACATACACCCTTATGTTCGAATCCCAATGAAAGTAATATTAATGGAACAACTTAGAAATCTTAACACTCTACAGGGAACCCCATGGGGCACCCTTAAAGTGATTCACTCAAGAAGTCTAAACCTTAATAGCCCCCTAAGGCTGTCATTTATAAGAAAACACACAAAACTAGGTCAAAAACCCTAAAAACGCGCAGCCCAACATCAAACCAGTGTCCGATTGTCCAGACAGTCTCCTGGTCGATCGAAAAATACATAATACTCCCTTGCACGCGACAACTTCTGTGCTCTCCTTACACATCAAATTCAAGGCAAATCTCCAACAACCATTAATCATATCGACTTTTTGAATTATTTTCGTCTTTGTTTGAAAGAATTTTAATTTGGTTATTAATTTTTTACTTTGTAGATTAATCCCGTTGAGACGAATTAATAACTAACAAAAAATTGACGCAAAACTAGCAAATATGAAAATAAATTAAACAAGAACAAAAAATAATTCGACTTAATTATTAAGCCAAAACAGCCCTAAGGAATATGTAATTTTCCTACAGAAAATAAATTTCATTGCCCACCAGACCAGAGAACGGCCTGTTTTTACAACCGAAAAGCCCATTAAAGTTAAAGTATATTTCTGTGTTAGAGTCACTGGATTGGCAGCTTTCTATTGGATAAGGATAATTGGTTTGAGAATTAATATGAGTTTGCCCCATATACTATGTAGTCTTGCTCCAAAGAGTTAGCAAATATTACGGTTGTTGCCACACACTACTCTCTCTCTCTCTCTCTCCCTCTCTCTCTCTCCCCCTTGTTTTACTGTACCATCACAATTGTGGCTGACACAAGACAAATGTTAACTCCTGCCACTTTAATTCTTACATTAGCAACACTATTGGAGCATATTTTTTCGTAATTTTTAGCTAACTGTGCCAATTTTTACATTAGTATCAACTTAGTTCTACCATTGGAGATGCCCTAACCGAGATAGACAGAGGAGTTTTGCTTCTACATGTAATTAAAATTCACTGAAACCTAGGACAGTAAAGACCCCAATCTGTAGCACTATGCAACATTCTCAACAACTAAAGGGAGCCCTAAAGGTCTCGCAATTCACTCAAACGGAGCCTAAGGGTCCTTATGTTGGCATCATGATGTTTGTTTTAGAGCGAGAGGCCATACAACTGAGCCACATTATTTGTGCACATAAATGCGAAGTACCAATAGCCACTCATTTGTATCTGTGTATGCATGCAATTTTTGGGTATGTAATTTTCTGTTGATTCGGTCATAAACCTTACCAAACAGCAATTCTTTACAAACACGACCCCCAGATATACAAATCGAGCAAGAACTTGCAAATTGACAAAACCCGGCCGGCAGCCAAATTTTCCATCTCCAAGGAAAAACATGGTAGATAGTCAGCCCCGGTATCACCATAGTCCTACAGGAGCCTCCGTGTTGCTTCTGCATGCAAGCGAAGTACACATTTCAAGAATTAGAAGCCAGAAATTTCATCAAAAATTTGACAGACCTTTTCGGATATGCACTTGCTATCAAAACAACGAGCTGATTCACAGCCTTTTCAAATGAAAACGATCATGCCTCTACCATGTCCATTTCAACCTCTCTTTTCTGTAATCTGAACGACTCGATCCCTATCGGAATCAATTGCCTGAGCAACCGTCGGGGGCATTGATAAGTGAATGATCCAATCCGATGGGTCTATTAGAAACAGCAAAAATATGTAACCACCTGTCAAACTCAAGAAACCCTAATGCTGGAGAGGGGAACCAAGAAGATAGTATGGCAGGTGGAGTTACCCAGAAACGTCTGCACTTACAGCAATCAATTCAGCTCAACAGAGTCCAAATTTGGCGAAACCCAAACCTGGTTTATTCTGCGTTAAATCATCTGGTGAGGAAATCTAACATTATGACCCACAAAAATCTTACAAGATAATGTAACACTTACACAAGCCATCCCATAACTAAGAAAATGAAATATGTGATTTACCATAAGAAAAAAATAATAATAATAATAAACTCTCCTTAGCTGACTAAATAATAGTTTGAGCATCCGGAACAATTAGAACAATACAATTTGATAATGTTTACAACTCCATTACGAACATAGAGAAGGTAACATCTTCTATGCTGCTTCGGTCAGCCACCAGTTCCTTGTTTCATCAACCACTGGATTTGTTTTTGGAAACAACTACTGCCTGCCGCGCTTCATGCTGCAAGACGGGCATTTGTATTGTTTGATACTTTCTGCTTTTGCTGGAGTGATCTTCACGCATTTCCCATGGAACCACTTCTCACAGATGTCGCAGCCGATCCAAAACTCATCGGCATTATAGTTCCCACCACAGCTCCCACAGAGGGTTTCGCTGTGTTCGTTTTCATCCTCTTCGTAATTCTCATCTGCAAGCTTTGGGTTGCTTTTCACAAGTCCATCACTTGATCTCTACACAAAAAGGGATCCATATGAGTCAGCAGCACAACCATGAATCTATTCAAAAGAAAATGAAACCTAAGTTTGAAAACAAAACAAAAAAGTTCCTCGGCAGTAGCACTTAATTGTCATTATTTCTTGGGTTAAAGTCACTCTGCAATTAAAATCTGACAAAACAAATGATAGTAACCAATTATCATCCTCTTTAGGTTATCCCCAATGGCATAACCAAAAGCAAAAAGTTCACAAATTTAGCAATGTTGACCCAAAAAATAGCTTACAATGGAAAAACCAAACTTAGCGACCTCTTACCCCATAACCAAATTTGAGCCTTTCAATAACCAAAGTTAGCAACATTTATCTCAATAACCAAAAATAGCAGGTCCTACTCACAAAAGTTACTCCATATATTTTTTGTTGTTTGAGACTCACTCTCCATAGAGCAAATGCATGATTGGTAGGTGAAAATCCCTTTCCAGTTTGGCAAGTGGTAATGCATTTAACGACGTTGGTCACCATATGGATTTTAACAAATGCTCTCTACTTTCATTTATTTTACTAGAATGTCAACCAATGTAGACTATTAGATGGAGAAGAAGAAAAAAACTGACCGTTAAATTTGAATTTTTGCCAACTCATTTTGATCATGTCATTGTGGACCTCAACATTGCTAAACTTAAAACCCCTTAAAGTGATAACCAAAAGTTGATGTGGCAATTTGGTAATCCATTTTTGTTTATGCCATCGGGGATAGTCTTAGTTCTTACCTTAGTGCTGCCCCTGGATTTGCTTCCACTATCTGCACTGGGCTTGTCTTTCACAGGTTTCCTCTCTGTGACGACTTCAAAAACAGTTGGCAGCTCATTGATCAAGCTAAAAAGGCGTTTCCTGCCCACCAGAAGCAATGTTAAATTTTCTGAAAAAGTACCTTTCTAGGAATAATACTGCTATGTCAACAGTAGCTCATTCCCACCAACCCATCCACAAACCACACAAAGAAGAAGTAGCAATACATCAAGAAGATTTTGGACACTAAGAAGTCACTGCACGGCCGCAACGGTATTCCTAAATGTAGGGTCGCACTCTCTCAAACTCTCTCTCCAGCTCCGTCTCCCTGTCTATCTCTGGATCATGGGACTCGATAAGTCGGGCTCCAATCAGATTGGCTGCCATTCATGAACTTGTGTACCTATTAGACAATGATTTTCATTTTTTTATCGGCAACCTATTATACAATGACAATGGGTTCCAAAAGAAAAAAAAAACCCAGAGTTACCATTTTAAGGGAAAAAAATTGAAAATCTCCCGTCATTGTTTCACTGCCTCTGATCCGATCGCACACTACATTTCATGCGTCACCCACCAAAATTTCACGAATCTCCCGCCTGGAGTTCAGTTCTAGGTTCATAATGATTATAGAGGTGTAATTGCCAACTACAGTGAACAAAATAGTACATGCAGTCTACAAACTATCATCAAGAAGTTCACTCACCCATATTTAGTCAATGAAGTTCCACCAGCCAGAGTTGAATCACATCTAAATCTGATTGTAAGAGAAGTGGTGAGATGGAACCACATGCAAAGATGACAACACAAATCTTCCTTGTGGTTTAATTTTCAGACTTCATAAAGGTTTAAGTAATACCATGCTGAGCACATTGACACAGGGTGCCTATCATTTTTCACGAAGGGTAGAGATGGACATGTGGGAAAAAAAACCAAGCCCTGAGCTTGGTATCTGGAAAATAATGGAATTCACACGATAAGAGAAGTACTCCCTCTGTCCCGATTTGTTTGTTCCCGTTTTGACTTAAAAAAGTCCCAAATTGACTATCCAATTTCATAAAATTATTGGGTTAAATTACGGACATTTCCATTTATGCCCTTTCCCTTTTTCTTTTAGCAAATTGGAATTCAAATTCATTGGGTTAGATTATGGGCGTCAATTGTTACTGATTTAGCGCCAACTTCTTAGAAACTACTTGTAAGTCTTTGTCCTAGGGTTATCTAGAAGACTGCAAATTTCCCCCTCAGTTTACTGCCTTACTGGATTACCAAAATGAATGAAGGGTATTTCTTGAAATCTATTACATTACATTTACATGGCAATCATTTGGTTCCCTTAGTCGGAAAATCGAGGTTGGACAAACAAATCAGGACGAAGGGAGTATGAGAGAGCATTAACTAGTATTATTGTCTTGTTAGTTCTAGTATACAGGTTAACTAGTGATTTGCTAGTTCTAGATCCTACAACTAAGCTCTAAACCGGATTCAACACCCCAGTAGAAATGGGGATAGGAGGTTCTTGCAACTGCTTTAATAACCCTGCTACTCCCTGGGAGCTATTTGAGATCCACTCCTAAACTTTTAGGACATTACATGCCAATCTTTATCAAAGGAAAGTCTCCGTCCCACTCGAAATTCATGTTACATCAACAAACCTTCATATAGAGACCAGAAAACTTTGAGAAATCACAAAGACAATTTCCAACACGAGGTCTTGTCATAGACGAAGTACACAACCCATTCCAGTTAAATATGTAGTTTCTAGAGAGATAACATGGTGGATTGCAACCCAATAGAATATTCTTCATCAAATTTGGAGAAAAACAGATAAAGTGCAAAATTCGTGCAAAATTCTACAGAAGGACGAAGGCATCTCACAAACATAGATATCATTAAACATGATAATCCAACAAGCATGGCTTTCCAAGCTCCAGCGAGGACTTCGCTAACCCAAAAAAAAGGGTAACATAAAATGACCCCTAGTAGCCAACTAGCCATAATTGGTAAAATTGCTAACAAACCCCTGCACTAGAAACAATGCCTTGTGGACATGCTTTTTCTCCTTGTTCTTGCGTACCTTTTATACTAAGAGAACCCACTTCACGTCTAAGGTGATTACGCAATTTCAGGCACAATAAGAATAACTTCTCTGTTTTAAAGCCAACTAGTAGGATACAAAACATCTTTACACTAATGGACACAGATAAAAAAAGAATCTAAAATGAGCCTAAAACTCATCTGTCATTGCTGGCCCAATTCTTTTTTCTGCTCTGAAATCAATTATAAGCCATTTTTTACAACTTAAGCTTGCCCAACATTGACCGAAAACTTGGAGGGAACCAGATACTCTTGCACTTTGTGAAGTCTTAGCACAGTAAAGCATGGCACAAATAAAGCATGGACAAATAAGACATGCTCGCTGCCAACAGAGCCACCATAGAAAATTGAGTTACAAACCCAAGAAATATTGTGGCTAATAACAATTGTAGACTACGTGTATCCGGACTACCTCTAGGAACATGAAAAGACTAATAAGCATATGAATTATAGTCGACAATGCAAAATCTGCTATGTGTAAAGAAACAATGTTTAAAAACTAAAAAAAAAAAAGGTGCACCTTTCATTACGGTTAAGCCGAGCTCCTAGATAGAAAGCCACAGAGAGCAGCCAACAGTCACTGTGCACTGCAACCAGCGAAAGCCAATCTCTACGGTTCATGCCATCCCTAGCAAAATTGATCCCAAGTGCAGGCTCTGGAAGCTCCGGTGGAACTTCCTCCGCTGGAAGAGTGACTTCCCAATTTTCATCTGGATGTCCATACAGACACAAGTTCTCCTTCTCTATACCAAAAGATAAACAAAGCAAACCATAAATTATGATGTCCACAAAATGACAAAACAGAAAACCGAAATGAAGGAGAGCCTGCCTTGGAAGAACATAACACGAAAGTCGACAGCAATAGCAGTTGAAATGTTGATTTCCCGTTCAAAAAGAAATAGCAGTTGATTTGGTTGAAAGAATTTAACAATTAACACCAGTTAACCTTGTTCAAGTCTAGAAAATATTTGTAGAAGTTCCCACTTCTTCTACAAGCCAAAATGAAGAGGAAAAGGAGGGGAAAAAACTGGTTTCAAAAACTTTACCAGTTAACCTTGTTTGAGTCTAGACAATATTTGTAGAACTTCCCACTTCTTCTCCAAGCCAAAATGAAGAGGAAAAAGAGGGGGGAAAACTGGTTTCAATAACTTTCCTTCCTCATCTTCACGTTGATGTAGGACAATATATTAAGGGCTATCATTTATGGAAATGTTATCTTGGAAACAAATTTTATTTAGGATTAGTATTATTAGATCCTAACTAGAGCTACCTGTTTTGCACGTTCATAATTTAGTTTTGGTAAGATTTTATTTCCATTTCCTTTACTTATAGTCATGGTTTCCAAATTCCAAGTATGAATTGCTTGGTCTCCACTCTACGTACATTTCTTATTATTAGGTTTCCTACTAGTATAAATAAGGATGTAGCCTATGGGCATAATCATACAATCAATAATATTTCAAAGTTTCTCTCTTCTTTTCCTTGTGGATTCAAGGTGTGCTCATGGATTCAAGTGTTCTATCTCATCTGCTAGAACGCTATCTAGCCTCGTGTTTATTCCACTGCGTCAAGTGGTATCAAAGCAAGGATTTTCCTGGCTCGATGACATTCGTCGTCGGAGGAAACACAAACCCTATTGACGACGGTCCTAGGGATGGATTAAACACGATTCGAGCAAAGGGATTTGCCCATAGCCAACCTACTAATCCCAAAATTAGTAGGAATCGCGTCAACTCCGTTGAGAGATTTGCCCACAACCAACCTATTAATCAACATGTCTTCACACAAAATTCTTGTAATAAACACGATAATGACAATGAATGTGGAGGCGTGATCTATGAAGAATGATATGATTATCAGTTGGTGAAGCGACATCCAAAGTACGATGGATACAAGTGCATGAAATATGCTTATCCTGATTTCAAGGATTATGACAATTTATCTAAATTAAGTGGTTATGATTATCAGTTGGTGAAGCGACATCCGAAGTACGATGGGTACAAGTGCATGAAATATGTTTATCCTGATTTCAAGGATTATGACAATTTATCTAAATTAAGTGGTTATGAGTATTTTGAAGATATTTTAAATTGGATTCTAGACATTGAAGATTTCTTTGAGTGTGTGGGCATTCCGTCTGAAGAAAGGTGGAGATACCTCTGGTTAAAACTTACAGGTCCAACGCTACAATGGTGGTTAGATATGCAATCTATAAGGGATCGATTGGACAAGCGTCGTATTCACGCCTGGTCAAGAATCAAAAGACATATGATGGAAAGATTTTTGCCGTGGAATTATGAGCAACTTTTGGAAGATAAATGTGGGCCAAAATAACAAAAACAATCAACACCTCTACCAATAATGTTGTTGAATAAGCTTTTAAATTGGTCGTGATTGAAGTTGATAATATAAGCAAATCGATAAGGACGTTGGTGAGAAACAGAAAATTGACAATGATATTGGTGATCCAATTTCTTTTGAAGCAAAGGAGACTGATGGAGGACAACATATTAAGGGCTATCATTTATAGAAACGTTATTCCGGAAACAAATTTCTTTAGGATTATTATTAATAGATCTTAATTAGTGCTCCCTGTTTTGCATGTTCATAATTTGGTTTTGGTACGATTTGATTTCTATATTCCTTGTCTTATAGTCATGGTTTCCAAGTAATGAATTGCTTGGTCTCCACTCTACGTAGTTTCCTTACTATTAGGTTTCCTACTAGTACAAATAAGGATATAGCATTATAGCCTATGGGCATAGTAAATTAATAATATTTCAAAGTTTTTCTCTTCCTTTCCTTGTGGATTCAAGGTGCTTATTCCGCTGCGTCACACAAGCAATGGAATCTGTTCTCAGCACCCAACTAAATTACTTTGAAGACTTATAGTTTTTACCTACCACTAGTCCTTGTTCAAACAATGCTGAGAGAGGTGTTTCATACACCTACCTAGTTTCATATACAATCAAGGGCAAAGCAATTCAGACATTTCTTCTATACTGTTACTTTCATTGCTCCCTATACTGAGCTAATTGATGCAAAACAGCAAAATTTCGTCTCTATACACTTTCCTTATTTCTCTCAATAAACCAAACAGTAAATTTATGAATGTATTTTCTTACAGTTACAGTACATGTAAATATTTGATATTTCATAACTGTGTAAGGTACGAGATCCGGGTAATAGGTCTCGTATTAAGGGCACATAAATCAACATTCCAAAATTGAGCATTTATTTGCGAAAATGTGCATACCATCTGCAAAGTGAATTCCCATTATGAGGTTTTGTGGGTTCATATGAATTGTTTTGTAGGTAATTGTGAATTTTCAGAATTTACACACGCTGTAAAGGCACATAATTTGAACTCTATACTAGGTTAAACAAATGCATACTTGCATACATATAAGACAAAAACGAATATTCGAAGCCGATAAACTAAAACCAGGGGCCAAAAACACCAGTTACACCGAACAAGAACGCCGATCTGAAATCTCAAACAAAAAACAAAAACAAAAAAAATCAAAGATTACCTGGATCACAGAGTCCGTAAAAGTCCTCCACATCTGAAAAATTCAAAAGGAAACAAAGCCGTGAGATAAATTCCGATACACAAATTGAGATTCTAGAGAGAGAGAGAGAGAGAGTACCGTAAGTCAAAGCACGAACTATGCCTGTTCTACGACCGCTATAATCCTTGAAGATCTCTTCTACTGTGCGAGGACTCGAAGAGATTGAAGCCATTTCCATGAAAAAAAAGAAGAGATTTTTAGGTCAAACAAATGGAAGAACGTATTCGATCAATCAATTTACAGGTCGTTCATGTATGCGTATGTATACAGATCGATACTGTTCTTGCTGCAGAGAGTATAGTGATCGCTAACATTTGTTAGAGAGAGAGAGAGAGAATCAAAACTGAGAAAAAGGAGAGAAATGCAAATGACGCAATCTCTTCTGTTTGTTTATAGCTCATGGAGTGTCCGTAGTAGTAAATGAAGTGTCCGTAGTAGTTTTGTTTCTTTCAACTTTCTAGCAGGTCTTTGAGAAAAAGGAAAATACAAACCAAAAATAATAATACTAGAGAAATGAAAAAGATTGTATACAAATAATTTTGTCCATAGATTTGACATAAATTTATACATATATGTCTACAATTTTTTGAATCATGCGAGTCTCAAAAAAAAAATGGAGGGTCGACGTATATTAGACAGTTTCAAACAGATCTATATTTGAATTTGTGCGCGTAATTTTGTTTTTGGAAAAGAAAAAAAAGCAAAGATTTTTCTTCTTAACAAATTAGGGAATTAAGAGGTCAAGTTTTATCAGGATTTGATTATTAATTTCACTCTTTTGGAGTCTCACTGATAGTGTATTCATTTATCGTGTGGAGCTATTTCTTGGGTTTTTATGTATTTGGCTTAATTTAGATATTTCGGATATCGCAGGACTGGTGTAATGTCTCATTGTTATAACTCTTTAAATTAAATCCTCCTACCATTCTTAGGGACTTAGGCATAAAAAAAATCCCACTTGTTTAAGAGAATACATTATCAGAACTTGCTTATTTAAGATTTCATGAAGACTTTTATAACAGCCTCTCTCCTTTTTGGCTTAATTTTGCATAATTTTTGTTGGGCAAAAGTCAACAACCCTATTAATGGAACTACCTTTTCACAACCTTTTCTTTCTTAAGACTCCATGTAGGTATTTAGTGAGGTCTGTGCATCCACCGGCAGGAATCCGGGTGTTGTACGGCGTCATGTGGACCGTTGGATGTATTTTCAATGATCCAAATTATCTTGTAGGCAAAAATAATATCTTACCTTTAAGATAACATACAGTATGAAATATGGACTGTTGAAAACACATCCAATGATCCACATAACGCATTATAAGAGCACCCTACAACACCCTGTTTCCGACTGACAGTATTGAGATGTCTAACTTCTAAATTCATTTAGATCTAAAGAATATATTTCACCTCCACTAAGAAAAGAACCACTAAGAACTTAAATATTAAAGTCTAATAGTACTAAATGTTGATTTTAGGAATTACTCAGATCTCATTTGGGAAAAAAAATCAAAAACAGATTATTGGTTTTTTCATTTTGTCCTTATTCAAATTTTGCATCAAGATTTTGTGGTTTCTAGATTCCTCTTGACAAGACAAATCTAACAAGTATAAATTTATGGTCAAACCAAATATTTTTTTGAATAAAGCCAAAATATTTCTTATTCGTACCTTCTAAGAGATTTTGTGGTTTCTAGATTTCTCTTGACGAAACGAATCTAACAAGTATAAATTTATAGTCAAACCAAATATTTTTTTGAATAAAACCGAAATATTTCTTATTCGTACCTTCCAAGAGACAGGGCTAAAACAAAAACAAAGCCAGTACAGTAACTGTAACTGATAAAAAAAAAAAAAAAGTACAGTAACTGCACTTCCAAGAGACAGGGCCAAAACAAAAACAAAGCCAGTACAGTAACTGCAGAAGTACTTGTCTACTAAAGTCAATTTGAGGTCTAGTTCAACGATTACTATGTTAAGGACCTTCAAAATGTGTTCATTTGCGAGCCTTTCCTCAAATACCCCTTTCATTTTATACTAAAAATTGATTATCAATTCTCCAGGAAGATTATTCAGGTTGTGTTTGGTTAGATAGTTTAATTTAGTTTTGATAATATTATCAGGTGTAATGAGTGGAGAGAGATAGAAAGAGAAATGAGGAAAATGATGACGTCATCAAAACTAAAACTAAAACTAAAACTAAACTGAGAAACAAACAGGGCCTCAGTAATCTTGTAATAATTAGATTAGCAATCTGGAGGCCGAAACGGGGACCCTAATGTGCGCCCATGGGGTGCGACACCCTAACCGTCGAATGTGTTTTTAACGATCCTGATTTCATCTTGGCACTTTGCAGATCCGAGCCGTCAGTTATCAAGATGAAATCCGAGCCATTGTTTGCTGAGATCAACGACTCATATGCACACACCAACACCCGCAGATATCCAACCGCCAAGTCAGAACATCACAGTAGAGTTGCTGGGTCGTTATTCTCCCTTTAAGGGAGAGGGGTCCTACGTTCGAGTCCTCATGAAGAACGTATTTGACCCCGTTGTAACTCTAACCACTAACCCCCATCAAGTCAACAGAACCCAAGAGCAAAACTACATCTGAGATCTGGCCCAATTGAATTTAAAATCCTCCAGCAATGCCCTCAAATCTAAGCAGATTGAACCTGTCCACTTCATCCTTTTTTGCAAAAAATGACCCAAAAAATACAAAACTTCTTCACGCCTTGAGTACAGTCACCTCATCAATTCTCAGAATAACCTATAATTTCTCTATTAGCAAGTCCCAAGTAAGCACCATGACAGTTAAAAGAGTATACATTCAAAGCAAAAAACTTATTTCAGTACATCAGGTATACTATTTAACTTCAATCCCAAACAATTCGTAGAAATATCAACAAAAACTTCAATCCCCATGGTAACCGGTCCCGTATACCTACTGCAACGAAAAATCTAACACAGGATTTGGATCTAACCACTCAAACAAACATGCAACTGATGCAGATCATACAAATGATACAGAATGAGTTTATTCAATTCATAAAATTTTGCGGCAGCCGTTGAAAACCAGTCAGAATGAAGGAGCATCCGGTCTTCTCTTTTAAGTGTTAATCTGCATTTTCCTATCCTGTTACTCTAGGGTAAACCCAGCAGTGCTGAAACTTCTGTAAAACCAGACAAGGGTTCTAGTTCAACTGTTTAATTCCTCGTGATGACATGATCCACTTGTACCACTTTCCCCAGGGAGCTTTGGCATAAGAAAGCAAAGACACTGTTAACATGTCAATGACCAAACAATTGTCCAGACAAAACTCTATGGTTACATTAGACAAGATCGGAAAACTCAATACTCAAACAAGATCGGCAAGTAAAGAAGATGGAAACCACAAAGGACATAACCTTTCTGGTTAAACAAACACGTAAAACAGATACAAGACTCCTAATACCTGTTTCAATTAAATACCAAATCAGCAATGGATGAGATTCCTTTGCATCACAAAGCCAAGCAAGGAAAACAAATTTAAGCTTACATCGAGATCAGTAGGAGGCACCCATTTCGAAAAATGGTGCCAGAGCAGCCGGAGTAAAGATTGAGTGAGAAACAGGCGACCCATCCTGTTGATAGGCTATGGTTTCTACCACTGTTGTTCAGGAAGTCAACAATCTCTTAATGCTCGTTTTCTGATCTGAAGTAAGCCTGCTGGGGAACTTGATGTTGAACTTAATCCTCATGTTGCCTTTTTTGGATGGTTCCTTGGGTATAGGCATGCCCTCCCCTTTCAGAACTTCTTCGTAGGTGGGACTGATGATGGCATTGATAGGAACCGTCAGAGTTCGGCCATCAAGGGCTGTGATCTGTGCAGTGTATCCTGTCAGAGCTTCAACGAGGGAGATCTTCTGGGTGATAACAAGATCGTTGCCGTCCCTTTTAAAGACACTGTGAGGCTTTTCATCAATGATGAAGACAAGGTCTGAGGGTATAACACCTCGCTGTTCGTTTCCTTTCTCTGGAAAAGTTATTTTTGTTCCTTTTTTCCAACCTGGCTTGATCTCAATTGTAAGAATTTCCTCCACCGTGGTGGGTCTCCTGCAAGATTAATAATAATGGGTAAAACTAGCTCGCAAAATGGTAATATCATGACTACTTATTCTTCTTTCCAAATATAGTTTGACTATCTTTGATGGTGCTCCCAAAGTTGACACAAACGAGAATGAATGAGCAGCAAAAGGGAAAGAAAACAAAAACTGGTTTCAACTGCTGGCTTGCTGGATATCAGGTAACAACAAGGAACATACGATCAACAATATTATAGGACAGAATACAAGTAAGAAGTCTAATTAATAAGAGTTAGACGAAAATAGATTTCCAAAGCCAGAAGGATGCAGATTTCCTTGTGCAAGCCAGACTGAAACACCTCTACTCTCCTCCAGTTAGTGCACCACGTTAAACAGTCCACAAATGTAGCTTTTTTCCAACGTAAAAAAGCTGGACTTCATACGTAGATTCAGTTCTACGGCGTAAAAAAAGCTGGACTTCATACGTAGATTCAGTTCTACGGCATCCCTATCAGTCTACAAATCAGACAGAATTCAGATTAGTATCATGTACACCTCGTTCCAGCACCTTGAACTCATTGGACCACCACTGCTAAAGACTTTTCGCACAAATTTGCAATAGACATGCTTCAATCCCTCACAGTTTGGGAGCGATTATTAACAAGCGGCACTGACAGTAGTACAAATATCACATAAAAACAATATGGTAGCTACATACTACATTCTGGTTCTGTCAACAGAACCCTCGAGCTTACAGAAAGGGAGTTCGTGTACAGTAACTTGGGTTTTGATTGCTTAGAAACCAATAAAACATGCTCCCTGGAACATTTCCTTTAGTGAGGAAGTTCTTAGGAGCACCCGACATGGGATAGCTACCGGTCTACCAGAGAATCTAATAGCGTTCTGGGGTCTCTAGTTCTCAAAAATAAATCAATGAGCTTCAAAGTATTTGCATATAGACTATAAAGAGTGGGTTATAAGAATAAAATTGTACAGGGAGAAGACTGCCACAGTATTAAGTTAAAATTCATGCACCGCAACAGAATTATTTAACCATGACTCAGTCATGGCTATAACTAAGTACACAGTACCGGAGCTTCACGAGTTAGACAAGACTATGTGAGTCGTGACTCATGAGACCACATGGAAAGAAGGTAGATTCTGACAACAGGCACAAGAAAAACTCTATTTTCGAAAGGTTGGACCACTTTTAGTAGAAGCAAAGTGAAGCTTTCTATACACTCGAAAGTCACAGACTCTGGTTTTTGTGCCAAGGCGATTCTAATTTCTAAATACCGTAAGCCTGGTGTACCTACGAGGTTTGTGAACCAAAGTGCCGAGACCTTTTAGTAGAAGCAAAGTGAACGCCTCTAATCTCTATCTACTCAAACATCACAGACTCCGGTTTTTGTACCAATGTGATTCTAAATAACTTAAGCCTGGTTTATGGTACCAAGGAGGTTTGGGGACAAAAGTGCAGGACAACAGAAAGTAGTATCCTGCACGTTATTGTTAGCAGAGGACAAACATAAACCCCAAGAATTGCTGAATAAGCAAATTCTCAAGGACCACTACTTCACCATGAATATATTCTTCAGAAAAGAAAGCAGGATTGCAAAACAAGCAAGAACCCAAGGACAACTAACTTCACCTAGACTATTTTCTTAAGAGACAGAGGCAGTGCAATTATTCTCAAGGACATCTAGAGACTTCTTTCTTTCCTATATGTGGCAAGACCCAACCTTTATAAAGACTGAAACCGACCCGCCAATAACTTAAGGATGACAAGTCCGAAGAAAACAGTCCAAATCAGAAAAGATTCTGCATTCAATGCTAAAATTCCAACTTCATTCTTTTGGGATATTAAAAGAAAAGGAGAAAAGGAAACACAAATATGTCAGCAGTAATCAGTTGTGTTTGACACTGTCCCTTTCCTGGCTAATCTTTTCTTTGTCTGTAGTAGTAGTATTTGTGGCTGATGTTTTTCCGAGGAATGTTTCTTTTTTGATCCATTGGCTTTGATGCCCAAGGGGTTTTTCTATCTTCATCAAATCAAATGATCTTTGAACCCAATTTTTTTTTTTTTTGCTCGGCAACCCATAACTTCTATTGTGAGACATCAATTAGCCAGTAGATCCTTCGGTTGAATATGACATATAAAACTGAAGGTTAAGAAACACGTAGAGGGTCAAAGATAGTAACTTGGCATGCTGATTCGAAAATCAATCTTACCAAACATAGGTAAAGCTAGTCTTTTTAGAGATAAAATAAATCAATTTGCATGCCTAAAAACAACCGATTCAGATCCTCGAGATCATGGTGACTTAGTTCTACGCCGGAGATAAGGCCATATATGGCTGTAACCTTCAAAAGAACTACATATTAAAATATCCCCCCATTTTTTGAAATAAAAAGAAAATGGTTTATGTCACTTCATTGTGAGCTTGCTTACCATGTGGAGTGGCAAAATCCAAGGTTTATTACACCAATTCAACAATAAGTAGGATCTTGATCTAATTTAAAAGGAACTCAATTGAACCAATTTAAGTCAATGAATGAACTAGACCACTAATTTAAACACTTTGAAATATGAAAGTATTGAAAATTATAAATAATTAGAGCTTACCCACTGCTATCATTGACCTCTCTAGAGATCTTCATCTTCTTACTAGTCCCCTTATACAAATCCTCCAAACTACAAGGCAACAACCTCTCTATCGCCGCCCCCTTCCGCTGCACATTATGCCCAAACCCATCACCACCACCACCACCAACCCCTCCTCCTCCCCCTCTTAAACTACTAAATATCTCCTCTGCAAACATACTCCTAGGAAATCCGCTCGACCCGCCGAGGCGTGATCCTCCTCCCATTTCCCCCATACCTCCTCCAAACGGGCTCGAAAACCCGAAAAACTCAGAGAATATATCATCCGCGCTTCGAGGATGGAATCGGAAAGACGCCCCACCACCGCCTCCACCGCCGGCGTCGGGAGGCGGTGGCGGAACCTGTCCTTTCAATCCTTCTTCCCCGTACTGATCGTAGATGGCTCTCTTTTGCGGATCACTCAAAACCTAGAAAAAGAAAGCAGTTTGTTAATTGGATTGGAAATTCCGTGCAAATGAATGTAGAGGCACAGATAGATAAAGGTGTAAGGAAAGTGAAGATATATGTGTTACGTCGTAGGCTTCTGAGATTTGTTTGAATTTGGCTTCGGATTCTTTCTTGTTGTTAGGGTTTTTGTCGGGGTGCCATTTCATGGCGAGCTTCCGATAGGCTTTCTTCAAGTCATCGTCGCTGGAGTTTCGATCCACCTGAAGGATTTTGTAGTAATCGGCACCCATGCGCCTCTCTCTCTCTCTCTCTCTCTCTCTTCCCTGTTACTGATGATTTGTCTTCAGGCTTTGGATTTCCAACGATGGAGTGGGAATACAGAATACGGCTGGCTGAGAATTTTTTCAGTGCCAATCGGGCACTATCCTAGTAGTATCAAAGTGGTAATCTCGGCCGTCCAAAAATGTTGAGAAAGAAGAGTGAGAGAAATTTAGACCGTCAAAAACATTTATGGGCAGCCGATATTGCCGCTCGGCACCACGTGGCGTACCCACTCGACACCGAATTTTTTCCCGGTTATGGGCAAGATGACAAACAAATGACCTCGTGTTTACTCATAAAAAAACTCATTTGAGATTAGTTTGTTATATGCGCAAATGAATAGGTTTGAACAATGTTTTTTTTATGTTGGTTAAACCCACAAACCAAAGCTCTAACAAACAACCATCTTGGCTCATTCGAGTCATGATGGTCAAAAAATTCAAGTTATTCAAGATCATTTCGTGTCAGCTCCATTAAAAGGTAGCCGGTAAGTTCAACTCATAAATAAATAAAATTGAACATTTTTTTATGGAGTACATTAAAATTTCAAATCATGCTTGGATAATATATCGATCGCCTCGGCTTAGTTAGCTCAGTTCGTTTATGTGCAATACTCAGAAAATTTACCCCAAAAATTACTCCGAAAGTTAAATCAGTAGTCAAATTCAATTTTTGTGTTTATTCCCTTCGTTTATTGCCCTAGACCCTAGTGATTGGTGGAGTTATCAATCAACCAGTTACCAGAGGACGAGATGGGACTTGGATTGTGGTGAAGGACCAGTATTAGACCAATTTTGTGTTGGACTTGTACAGCCCATTCTGATCGTGGTAAAGGCCCACGACTAAGTGGGTCAAAAGGCATGTGTGCGGATTGGGGGCCAGGCTTTTATTTGGGTCGTTGTAGTTCAAGGGCGCTGTGGATAAGTACATTTCTTAGGCCCGGTTCACCAATGGCTGTCAATGTGATCTGATAATTGCAACCACGAAACTAAAATAAATTGAAGAACAAAAATTAATATTCTAAAAAGTTTTCAGTTTAAGATTATTTTTGTCTTTAGCAAACTTTTTCGTTACATCGACATAATTTTTTTCTTTTAGATTTCTCTCTTCGAAACGACAAATAAGTCAAAAAAAAGTTAACACAACACTACCAATGTAAAAAAAAATTGAATATAAAAATAGAAATAGTATATGTTAGTATATGTTACGAATATAAAAATAGTAATAATCAGAGACAGAGAGAGAGAGAGAGGGGCATTTAAAGGAGAAATTAGGTTGTGTTTGGTTTGAGTTTTGAGTTTTAATTTTTGTAATGATTAGAGGGAGAAATAGGGATAATAATTAAAAAATAGGTATTAATGATTGGAGAGAGATAAAGAGAAAAATAAAAACAAAATTTAAAAATAGAGGTAATAATTGAATAATAATTGAGAAAACCGGTTCTTAAGAACCAAATCAAACAAGGCCTTACTTGCAGTTCAAAAACCAACAAGGCCATACTTTATGATCTCGGGGCATTGCTCTATATAGACTGGACCACATATTTGTGTGGTGCTCTGCACTTGTATGTTATGGATTCCACACACTTTAATGTGGGCACCACACAAATATGTGGTCCAGTCTATATGTTCTAGGAGCACACAATAATCACTCCATTAAGAGAGAGAGAGTTGTTTTTTATTTTTATTTATTATTTGAACAACAACTAACAATTGTTGTAATAAAAAATTAAAATGTGTGCTACATTTTTTTTCAAAAAGGTTTCATTCTTTAAGTAGATGCTAATTCGTGACTATAATTATTTAAACTAGCGTTGTGTCTATTTAATACACGGAGAACTATAAAAAAAAAATTACAGTGCAAACTTTCTTTTCGTTGTCCTTGCATCGAACGAGCGCAACACACAGGATACCACTTAATGAGGAAAAAAGTTTTGTCCCTTGCATTGAATGCGTACAATGCTAGTTTAGCTCTAAAAAAATGTTTCATCTCCCAAAAAAAAAAAAAAAAAAAAAAAAAAAAGAACCACTGAGAAAATTAATACTAAAGTCTAAATAAATCCAGATGTTAGGAACTTAAACCCACTTCCCCTATTTTCTGGGTCGTTCTATATTGAACTTGATTTTAGTTATACGGTGAAACTCGCGCGATCGTTTCACATTTTCTATAAGACGAGCTCATCTAATGGAAATTCAGTACTGTCACCTCATAAATTCTGCAGGATAACCAATACTTTCTCTACGAATGAGTCCCAACTGTGTTTGAAGACGTTTGACGCATGAACACAATTGTGTCCGGCGTTTTATTATGAAATGGCGTTTGTAGCATTACTCTTAACTAAATCGAGAGTATACATCCACAGCCAAAAACTGATTCCAGTATACTAAGCATATTGTACCGGGCAAATAACTTCAATCCAAAACAAACTCGCAAAAATATCAAACAAGAACTTCAATCCCCCTGGTAACTGCAAACCGGTATCCTCTACCTACTAACCAGAAAATATCACCTGGGTTTGGATCTAACAACTCAAACAAATATGGGATTGAATATAGACTCAGCTTGTTCAGGTCATAAAATTTTTGGGGCAGCCGTTCAAAACCAGACAGAATGAAAAGGAGCATCTGATGTTCTAGTTTACGGGTCAATCTAATCTCATGTGCTACTCTCATGGGTTAATAATCTACTTCTCTACGGTAACCCAGCAGTAAATTTATATCAACCCAGACAAGTGTTAGTTCACCTGTTTAATTCCTCCTGATGACATGATGCACTTGTAACACTTGCGCGATTGCACCCATGAGCTTTGGCTTTAGAAAGGGAAGAGACTTTTAATATGTCAACGGCCAAACAATTGTCCAGGCAAGAAGTTTCGGAACAAGACAATTCAAATTTTGATTATGTTAGACAGGTGGGGAAAATTCCATACTCAATACAAGACAGGAAAGTAAAGAAGATGGAAACCAGAAAGGACGTAACCTTTCTTGTAAATTACATGTAAAACAAATACAAGACTCCTAAATACCGAGTCCAAAAACTTCACCCTCATTTAAGAGGGTGAACATTACCTTCACTCTGATTGGTTGAAATAGTGTAGGGTCTACGGGATCAATACACTTTTTAGTAATAATGGGGTTAGTTTGAGGTGGAACCTACACAATTTCAACCAATCGGAGAGAGTGCAAACAAAATCGGACTCCTAAATACCCTTTTCAGTTAAATAACTTAAATACCAAATCAGAAATGGAGAATTTCCTTTCCATTATAACACCAAGCGAAGAAAACAAATTTAAGCTTACTTCAGGATCGGTAGAAGGCACTACCATTAACATTCATCAGGAAGTCAACAATCTCTTCATGCCAGTTTTCTGATCTGAAGTAAGCCTGCTGGGGAACTTGATGTTGAACTTAATCCTCAAGTTCCCTTTTTTGGATGGTTCCTTGGGTATCGGCATGCCCTCCCCTTTTACAACTTCTTCGTAGGTGGGACTGATGATGGCATTGATAGGAACTGTCAGATTTCGTCCATCAAGGGTTGTGATCTGCGCAGTGTATCCTGTCAGAGCTTCCACAAGGGAGATCTTCTGGGTGATAACAAGATCGTTGCCATCTCTTTTAAAGACATTGTGAGGCTTCTCATCAACAATGAAGACCAGGTCTGAGGGTATAACACCTCGTTGTTCGTTTCCTTTCTCTGGAAAAGTTATTTTTGTCCCTTTTTTCCAACCTGGCTTGATCTCGATTGTAAGAATTTCCTCCACGGTGGTGGGTCTCCTACAAGAGTAATAATAACGGGTAAAACTAGCTCGCAAAAAGGCAATATCATGACTACTTATTCTGCTTTCAAAAGATAGTTTGACTCTCTTTGATGTTGTTCCTAAAGTTGACAGTTGACACATACAAGAATGAATAAGCGGAAAAGAAAAACAAAATCCTGATTTCAACTGCTGGCCTGCTGGGTATCAGGTAACAAAGAGGAGCATATGATATTATGGTCAACAATATTATAGAACAAGATAGATAAACTATTCGCAGAAGGATGCAGATTTCCTAGGGCGGGTAGGACAGAAACACCTTATTCTGCTCCAGTTAATGTATCACGTTAAACTATTAGCAAATAGATGTTTGTTCCCACGCACAAGCTGGAGTTCACTTGTAAATAAACGTAGATTCATTTCTATGGCATCCCTATCAGTCAACAAATCAGAACGAGTCAGATTAGTACCATGTCATCGTCGTTCCAGCACCTTGAACTAAGAGGACCACCACTACTAAAGACGGTTCACACAATTCGCAACAGAATGCTATAGCAATCAAAACTTAATTTACCATAGGTGTACTCCCTGTTTGTAAGCTCGAGGATTCTGTTGGCAGAAACAAGAATTGTAGTATTAGTATATATGTATATAGCTAACATATTGGATTTTTATGTGATATTTCTACTGCTGTCACTAGCTCTTGTCAATAATAGCTCCTGAACTATAAGCAATAAAACATGCTCCCTGGAACATTTCCTTCATGAAGCTACTTCTTAGCAGAGCACCCAACATGGGATAGCTACCAGTCTACCACAGACACTCTACTAGGGTTCTGGAGTCTGTTCTAAAAAATAAATCAATGACTTCCAAAATGTTTGCATGGAGAGAATTGGTTTTGAGAGGTAAATTGTACAGGGAATAAAACTTCCCAAAGTAAGTTAAAATTCATGCACCGCAACAAAATTATTCAATCCAGCCATGGCTATAACTAACCGTTAGATGAGAGTCATGAGAACAAGTGGAAAGAAGGCAGATTGTGAGTCTGCGAAAATAGGCACAAAGAAACTCTGCTTTCGAAAGGGTGGACCACTTTTAGTAAAAGCTAAGTGAACCCCTCTATCAACTCAAAAGTCAAGATACCGGTTCTTGTGCCAAGGTGGTTCTAAATATTGTAAGACTTGTTTATTGTACCGACAAGGTTTGGGGACCAAAGTGCCGAGGACCACTGAAATTAGAAGTATCTGGGAAGTTATAGTTAGCGGAGAACAAACAAAAACCCTAGGGATTGCAAAATAAGAAAATTCCAAAGGACCACTACTTAAACATGAATATATTCTTTAGAAACGGAAGCAGGATTGCAAAAAAAGCAAATACCCAAGGACAACTAACTTCAACTTGATTATATTATTAAGAGACAGAAGCAGCACAATTATTCTCAGGGACATCTAGAGATTTCCACAGGGCAGTCTGTCTTTTTTCTATCTTATATGCAACAATAATTTCTATTAGGATATTAAAAGGAAAAGAGAAAAGGAAACATAAATTTGTCAGTACTCAGTAAATAACCAATTATGTTCGACACTGCCCTTATCCTGGCTAATCTTTTCTTGTTCTAGAGTTGTGGTTGTGGCTGATGTTTTCCAGGGGAAGGTTTCTTTATCGGCTTGGCTTGATGCCCACGGGGTTTTTCTATTTATATCAAATCAAAGGATCTTTGAACCCGTAACTTCTATTGGAAAATAAACAGGAAAAGAGAAACGGAAACATTAATTATTCAGTAGATACTTTGGCTGAATATGGCATTATATTAAAATGAAGTTTAAGAAACAAGTAGAGGGTCAAAGATAGTTACTTGGGATGCTGATTCCCAAATTAATCCTTCAAATTATAGGTAAAACTAGTACTCTTTTGGAGATAAAATAAAACAAGTCAACTGATTAAGATCCCAAAGTTCACAGTGAGTAAGTTCTAAGCAAGAGATAAGGCCACATATGGCTGCAACCTTCAAAAGAAGTACATATCCTATTTTCCTCCCATTTTGTGAAATAAAAAGAACCTGTATTATCAATTATGTGGCTTCATTCCGAGCTTCGTTTTGCTTACAATTTAGGGTGGCGAAATCCAGGTCCATTGCACCAATCATATAATGAATAGGATCACGATCAAACCAACAATCTCATTCATCAACGAATCAAAGCGTGTGATTTCACAATGCACTAAATTGAACCAATATAAGCCAAGGGATGAATTAGACCACTAATAAAGAGACTTCGAAATTTTACTTAGGTAATCACTAGCTTACCCACTGGCATCAGTGACCTCTCTACAAAAGTTGCTCTTTTAAAAGCATTTCTTGTTGTTTTGCTTAACAATCTTCGTTGAACATATTTTAGAAGAAGCTGCATTACCCTAATCCAAACATTCAACAACAAGAATATCGACATCCTCTTTGTAGGAGTTGAATCCATAAACTGCACTTAAGTACAGCTACACACAGTTTTGCTTACCACTTGGGGTGGCAAAGTCTGGTTCATTACACACAATGCAACAATGAAAAGGAATGGATTTGACCTCTAATTAAAAGACTTTGAAATCTGAAAGCATTATGAAGTAGGAGTACAAAACAGTAGAGCTTACCCACTGGCATCATTGACCTCTCTAGAAATCTTCATCTTTTTACTAGTCCCCTTGTACAAATCCTCCAAACTACAAGGCAGCATCCTCTCTATTGCCGCCCCCTTCCGCTGCACATTATGCCCAAACGGATCACCACCACCAAGTCCTCCTCCTCCCCTATAATTACCAAATATCTCCCCCGGAAACATACCCCTCGAAAATCCAGTCGACGGGCTAGCTCCTCCAAACGGGCTCGAAAACCCAAAAATCTCAGAGAATATGTCGTCCGCGCTCCTCGGATTGAATCGGAACCCCGTTGGGCCACCGCCTCCGCCTACGCCACCGGATGGCGGCGGCGGCACCTGTCCTTTCAATCCTTCTTCTCCGTACTGATCGTAGATAGCTCTCTTTTGTGGATCGCTTAAAACCTAGGAAAGAAAGCAGGTTGTTAATTGAATTAGAGATCCAGAGCAATGACTGTAGAAAATACATGTAGATAAAGCTGTACAGAGAACAAAAACTAGATTTGTACGTCGTATGCTTCTGAGATTCGTTTGAATTTGGCTTCGGATTCTTTCTTGTTGTTAGGGTTTTTGTCGGGGTGCCATTTCATGGCGAGCTTCCGGTATGCTTTCTTCAAATCATCGTCGTTGGAGTTTCGATCCACCTGAAGGATTTTGTAGTAATCTGCACCCATACGCCTCTCTCTCTCTCTCTCTCTCTCTCTCTCTCCTGATCCTGATACTGATTTGTGTTCAGGCTTTGGAGTTTCAAAGATGAAGTAGGACAACTGCCTGCCGATGATGGAGTGTTAAACGAGTCGACCTAAATTGATCAAGTGTGGCGAGCTTGAAAAGTCCCCAATATTTGGTCTCAAACAACACTTTTTGGTCTCTTAAATTTTTTTTCCCAATTCAAAACTAAATTAGATTGTTGACTCATTTATTAAGAAAAAATAAATGTTAACTTTAATAAATTTCCAAGATTATGGTTTCCCGTGTAAGGTTATTGAATTTGTCCAAACACCGAAATGAAATTATTACAGGTATCAATTTCCTAAGAATTTGATTCTCAGTAATCATATTCATATTCATACTCAAGATTTTGATCATCCAAACACAGCCTAATTACTTTTAAACTGCCGAAATGCACACTCAGGAGTCAGCACCACGTGTACCATACTGCCCGCACCCCATTTTTTCTCAGATCATGTTTACTTGTCAAAAAAACTCGTTTGAGATCAGTTTAGTACATCAATAAATAAATTAAGTTTAAACATACCTTCTTCTTTTTTTAATATGTTGGTTAAACTCTTGAACCAAAGCTCAAACAAATAACCATCTTAGCTCATTTAAGCTATGATGTCCAAAAGATTCAAGTTATTCATGATCGTTTCTGTCAGCTCCATTAAAAGGTCCGTGATGTTGTTCAACTCATAAACAAGTTAGATTCAAACATATTTTGAAGTACATTAATATTTCAAATCATGCTTGGACAATACTCTCTCCGTCCGTATTTGTTTATCCATTTTCAGCATTCGTGGTATTCATATTGAAAGATATATACTATTTTTTAAAGAGTGTGAAATAATAAAAGTGAACAAACAAACAAGACGGAGATAGTATATTGTTCAGCTTGTCTCGATTAACTCAGTTCGTTTATTGTCCTAATGCCCTGAACCCTAGTGACCCAATCAACCAGTTACTAGAGGACGAGATGGGACTTGGACTGTGGTGAAGGACCACTTATTAGACCAATTTTTTGTTGGACTTGTACAGCCCACTCTGATCGTGGTAAAGGCCCACGACTAAGCGGGCCAAAAGGCATGTGTGCGGATTGGGGGCCAGGCTTTTATCTGGGTCGGTGTAGTTCATGGGCGCTGATTGGATAAGTACATTTCTTAGGCCCGGTTCACCAATAGCTATCAATGTGATCTGATAATTGCAACCACGAAACTAAAATCAATTGAAGAACAAAAAAAAAAAAAAAAAAATTATGTTTAAGATTATTTTTGTCTTTAGCAAACTTTTTCATTACATTGACATAATTTTTTTCTTTTAGATTTCTCTATTCAGAACGACAAATAAGTCAAAAAAAAATTAACACAATACTATCAATGTAAAAAATATATATAATTATAATAATAATAATAATAATAATAATAATAATAATAAGAATCCGAGAGAGAGAGAGAGAGAGAGAGAGAGAGAGAGAGAAGGAGCATTTAAAGGAGAAATTACCATATGCTCTTGGAGCATTGCTCCATATAGACTGGACCACATATTTGTGTGGTGCCCTGCACTTGTGTGGAATCCTCACAAGTGTAGGGCACCACACAAATATGTGGTCGAGTCTATATGTTCTAGGAGCATGCAATAATCACTCCATTGAGAGAGAGAGTTGTTTTTATTTATTTAGTATTTGCACAATAACTAACAAATTGTTTTTTTCAAAAAGGTTTCAGTCTTTAAGTAGATGCTAATTTGTGACTATAATTAGTTAAACTAGTGTGTCGTGCGGCTTATGCCTATTTGATACACGGAGAACTATAAAAATAAAAATAAAAACGCAGTGCAAACTTCTATTTCTGTTGCCCCTTGCATCGAACGAGCATAACACACATGATAGGATACCACTTAACAAGGAAAAAAATTCACCTCCGCTAAAAAAAAGAACCACTGAAAATTAATATACCACTGTGAAAAAATCCACATGTTAGGAACTTAAACCCACTTCCCCTATTTTCTGGGTTGTTCAATATTGAACTTGATTTGGTTATAAGGTGAAACTCGCGGGATCGTTTCACATTTTCTATAAGACAAGCTCATCTAATGGAAATTCAGTTTTGTCACCTCATAAATGCTGCAGGATAACCAATACATTCTCTAGGAATAAGTCCCAACTCACAACACCACTGCACTCGAAGACGTTTTGATGCATGAATGCATATGTGTTCGGAGTTTTGTTATGAAATTGCGTTTTTAGCATTGCTCTTAACTAAATCGAGAGTATATATCCACAGCCAAAAACTGATTTCAGTATACTAAGCTATTTTACCAGGCAAACTTCAATCCAAAACAAACTCGCAAAAATATCAAACAAGAACTTTAATCCCCCTGGTAACAGCCAACCGGTATCCTCTACCTACTAACCAGAAAATATCACCTGGGTTTGGATCTGACAACTCAAACAAATATGGGACTGAATATAGACTGAGCTTGTTCAGGTCATAAAATTTGGGGCAGCCGCGTTTTTTCTTTCTGATCGGCTTGGGGCAGCCGTTCAAAACCAGACAGAATGAAAAGGAGCATCTGATGTTCTAGTTTACGGGTCAATCTAATCTGACGTGCTACTCTCATGGGTTAATATACATTGTCCAATCGTTACACTGCAGTAAATTTCTGTTCACCTGTTCAATTCCTCAAGATGACATGATACACTTCTAACAGAAAGTTAAGAGACTTTTAATATGTCAATGGCCAAACAATTGTCCAGACAGGAAGTTTCGGAACAAGCCAATTCAAATTTTGATTATGTTAGACAGATGGGGAAAATTCCATACTCATACAAGGAAAGTAAAAGAAGATGGAAACCACAAAGGACATAACCTTTCTTGTTAAATTAACATGTAAAACAAATACAAGACTCCTAAATACCGAGTTCATCTTCATTTAAAGAGGGTGAACATTACCTTCAGTCCGACTGGTTTACCTTCACTCTGATTGGTTGAAATAGTGTAGGGTGTACGGGATCAATACACTTTTTAGTAATAACGGGGTTAATTTGTGATGGAACCTAAACAATTTCAACCAATCACAGAGAGTGCAAAAAACATCGGACTCCTAAATACCCGTTTCAGTTAAATAACGTAAATACCAAATCAGCAATGGAGAATTTCCTTTCCATCATAACACCAAGCGAAGAAAACAAATTTAAGCTTACTTCAGGATCGGTAAAGGCACTACCATTAACATTCATCAGGAAGTCAACAATCTCTTCATGCCAGTTTTCTGATCTGAAGTAAGCCTGCAGGGGAACTTGATGTTCCCTTTTTTGGATGGTTCCTTGGATATCGGCATGCCCTCCCCTTTTACAACTTCTTCGTAGGTGGGACTGATGATGGCATTGACAGGAACTGTCAGATTTCGTCCATCAAGGGTTGTGATTTTTAACCATGCAGTGTATCCTGTCAGAGCTTCTACGAGGGAGATCTTCTGGGTGATAACAAGATCGTTGCCATCCCTTTTAAAGACATTGTGAGGCTTCTCATCAACAATGAAGACCAGGTCCGAGGGTATAACACCTCGTTGTATGTTTCCTTTCTCTGGAAAAGTTATTTTTGTTCCTTTTTTCCAACCTGGCTTGATCTCGATGGTAAGAATTTCCTCCACTGTGGGTCTCTTACAAGAGTAATAATAACGGGTAAAACTAGCTCGCAAAAAGGCAATATCATGACTACTTATTCTGCTTTCCAAAGATAGTTTGACTCTCTTTGATGTTGTTCCTAAAGTTGACACCTACAAGAATGAATAAGTGGAAAAGAAAAACAAAATCGTGATTTCAACTGCTGGCCTGCTAGGTATCAGATAACAAAGAGGAGCATATGACATTATGGTCAACAATATTATAGAACAAGATAAACTATTCACATAAGGATGCAGATTTCCAAGGGCGAGTAGGACAGAAACACCTTATTCTGCTCCAGTTAGTGTACCACGTTAAACTATTAGCAAATGGATCTTTGTTCCCACATAGAAGCTGGAGTTCACTTGTAGATGAACATAGATTCATTTCTATGGCGTCCCAATCAGTCTACAAATCAGAATGAGTCAGATTAGTACCATGTAATCGTCGTTCCAGCACCTTGAACTGAGAGGACCACCACTACTAAAGACCATTCACACAATTCGCAAAAGAATGCCATAGCAATCAAAACTTAATTTACCATAGGTGTACTCCCTGTTTGTAAGCTCGAGGGTTCTGTTGGCAGAAATGAGAATGTAGTATATAGCTAACATATTGGATTTTCATGTGATATTTCTACTGCTGTCACTAGCTCTTGTCAATAATAGCTCCCGAACTATGAGCAATAAAACATGCTCCCTGGAACATTTCCTTAATGAAGCTACTTCCTAGCAGAGCACTCAACATGGGATAGCTACCAGTCCCACAGACACTCTAATAGGGATCTGGAGTCTCTAGTTCTAAAAATTAAATCAATGACCTTCAAAGCGTTTGCATGGAGAGACTTGGTTTTGAGAGGTAGATTGTACAGGGAATAAGACTTCCCAAAGTAAGTTAAAATTCATGCACCGCAACAAAATTATTCAATCGTTACCCAGCCATGGCTATAACTAACCATTAGATGAGAGTCATGAGAACAAGTGGAAAGAAGGCAGATTGTGAGTCTGCAAAAATAGGCACAAAGAAACTCAGCTTTTGAAAGGGTGGACCACTATTAGTAAAAGCCAAGTGAACCCCTCTATCAACTCAAAAGTCAAGACACCGGTTCTTGTGCCAAGGTGGTTCTAAATATTGTAAGACTTGCTTATTGTACCGACGAGGTTTGGGGACCAAAGTGCCGAGGACCACAGAAATTAGAAGTATCTGCGAAGTTATAGTTAGCAGAGAACAAACAAAAACCCTAGGGATTGCAAAATAAGAAAATTCCGAAGGACCACTACTTACATGAATATATTCTTTAGAGACGGAAGCAGGATTGCAAAAAAAGAAAATACCCAAGGACAACTAACTTACCTTGATCATATTATTAAGAGACAGAAGCAGCGCAATTATTCTCTGGGACATCTAGAAATTTCCACAGGGCAGTCTGTCGTTTTTCTATCTTATATGCAATAATAATTTCTATTAGGATATTAAAAGGAAAAGCGAAAGGAAACATAAATTTGTCAGTACTCAGTAGATAACCAATTATGTTCAACACCGCCCTTATCCTGGCTAATCTTTTCTTCTTCTGGAGTCGTAGTTGTGGCTGATGTTTTCCAGGGGAAGGTTTCTTTTTAGATCCATCAGCTTGGCTTGATGCCCAGGGGGTTTTCTATTTATATCAAATCAAAGGATCTTTGAACCCGTAACTTCTATTGAAAAATACACAGGAAAAGAGAAACGGAAACATTAATTATTCAGTAGATACTAAAATGAAGGTTAAGAAACAAGTAGAGGGTCAAAGATAGTTACTTGGGATGCTGATTCCCAAATTAATCCTTCAAATTATAGGTAAAACTACTACTTTTGGACATAAATAAAACAAGTCAACTGATTAAGATCCCAAAGATCATGGAGACTAAGTTCTAAGCAAGAGATAATGCCAGATATGGCTGCAACCTTCAAAAGAATTACATATCCTATTTTCCTCCCATCTTGTGAAATAAAAAAAACCTGTATTATGTGGCTTCATTCCGCGCATAGTTTTGCTAACAATTTAGGGTGGCAAAATCCAGGTCCATTACACCAATCCAATAATGAATAGGATCTCGATTGAAAACCAACAATCTCATTCATCAACGAATCAAAGCGTGTGATTTCACAATGCCCCTCAGTTGAACCAATATAAGAGCGATGAGCCGATGAATTAGACCACTAATAAAGAGACTTTGAAATTTTACTCAGGCAATCACTAGCTTACCCACTGGCATCAGTGACCTCTCTACAAACCTTGCTGTTTTAAAAGCATTTCTTGTTGTTTGCTTAACAATTTTTCGTTGGTCATATTTTAGAAGACGTTACATTACCCTAATCCAAACATTCAACAACAAGAATATCAACATCCTCTCTATGGGAGTTGAATCCATAAAATATCAACATCCTCTCTATGGGAGTTGAATCCATAAACTGCACTTAAGTACAGTTACACACAGTTTTGCTTACCACTTGGGGTGGCAAAATCTGAGGTTCATTACACACGATGCAACAATGAAAAGGAATGGATTTGACCACTAATTAAAAGACTTTGAAATCTGAAAGCTTTACAAATTACAAAACAGTAGAGCTTACCAACTGGCATCATTGGCCCGTTTACCAATCACCATCTTCTTACTAGTCCCCTTGTACAAATCCTCCAAACTACAAGGCAGCATCATCTCTATTGCCGCCGCCTTCCGCTGCGCATTATGCCCAAACGGATCACCACCACCACCACCACGTCCTCCTCCTCCCCAATAGTTACCAAATATCTCCTCCGGAAACATACCCCTCGGAAATCCGGTCGACGGGCTAGCTCCTCCAAACGGGCTCGAAAACCCAAAAATCTCGGAGAATATGTCGTCCGCGCTCCTCGGATTGAATCGGAACCCCGTTGGGCCACCGCCACCGCCACCGGATGGCGGCGGCAGCACATGTCCTTTCAATCCTTCTTCTCCGTACTGATCGTAGATAGCTCTCTTTTGTGGATCGCTTAAAACCTAGGAAACAAAGCAGTCGTTAATTGAATTTGAGATCCAGAGCAATGAATGTAGATAAAACTGTAGAGAGAACAAAAACTAGATTTGTACGTTCTATGCTTCTGAGATTCGAGAAAATTTTGGGTACTACCATGTGGCACTCATACGTGGTACCCATCAACCAATGATAGTGTGACAATTTATCTCCAAATCAGCTTGAGTCAGTATTGGTACACGTCAACCTTTAGCCCTTGAAAACTAACGATGAAATAAACGGCCGTTTGGTGCTTCCCCCCAAGAACCAACCCTTTTTCTTTTATCCTCTTTCCCTCCAGATTCATTTACTCTCTCTCTCTCTCCTCTTACCCACAGGAGTCCAAAATCTTCTCTGCGCCAAACTCTTACCCACCGGAGTCCAAGTAAATTGATTTTGCAAATCTGAGTAGTACTTGACCCAACTCAGAGTGTGCTAGTGTTTTGAGCATATTTTACACCAGATTTCGACCTTAGTTTGAGCCGATTGCTCGTTGTTATCGGTTGGTAAGTAAGCTGGAAAAGAGATGGGTGACAATGAAGCATTAAAGGGACGGACAAGATGCAAAATATGGCCGAAATCACAAGGAAGGGAAACTCTCGATTCATCTCTGCTTCTTGCCTAAGAACAGAGCACAAAAGGGGTCTCACATTATGTAATTCTGTTTATTGAGTTGTTGATTAAATGAGATTGTAAGAAGTTTGGGACTTGGGAGTGAACTGTTGTAATGAAATTAACAGTGTGATCTTTTAATTCACTTGTTGATTGGTGAATAAAATCTTACCAATGGTGGCTCCATGTCCAATATGTGTTGAATCTGCAATTTTTTTTATGCTTCTAACAAGTATAATTAAAGGGTTCCTTATCTACAGTACCTCCTCTGCCAGAGTCCTGAGTAGCACTATACCATCCTTAACACCCCTTTGGCTGGAGGGATGAGAAAAGAAATGAAAGTGGTGCAGTTTCTCTTAACGATGAGAAAAGAAAAGCGAGGGGAAGAGTTTCCCCTGTGTTAACCAAACAAGCGTGAGAAACGGGTTTCTCTCCTTCCCATTCCGGTCATCTTCCTCGTCTTCGGCGACTCTCCAACGAATTTCCGGTGACCTCAAAACGGAGTTTTAAGCACAGATCCGGCTCCTCCCCGACGACGGGGTGGCCCGCACTCGCCGTCGGCGTCCCGTTTCTCACCATTTCTCCTCCTCTCCCACCCTTTTGCTCATCCAAACAAAGGAGAGAAAGGGTTTTCCTTTCTTCTCTTTTCTTTTCTCTCCAAATCTTACAATCCAAAGGAGCTAAGCTCAAACCAAGCTGGACAGAGCACCCCCTCTGTAATGGGACCAAAATCAAGCAAATTTGAAGAACAAATCCTAAGAGAACCGATTAATCTGATGCTTAGACGGAGTGTGTGTGGTTGTCTTTGATTCATTTATCGTTTGGTGTTTTGATTTAGGTTGGCTAATTGGGGTATGATTTCTGGGCGAGTGATTAAAGAACGTGAGAGAGAGAGAGAGAGAGAGAGAGAGAACGTGTGAAATCCGAAAATTTGAATTTCGTAGTGAAAATTTGAATTTTCAGAGTGGAGAGAGAATGGAAAGAGAGAGAAATCTAGCGGCATTACATTCTCCTTTTCCGTCATTCTCTATAGAGTCAATTTATGGTCTGGTCACTTCCTGACAACAGTTGAGGTGGAGCACTGGTGTTGTTTTCTAATTGGTCAAGGGTACTACGTCAGCCTTTCACGTTGGTACCCTATTGGCACCTAAAATTTTCTCCTAAGATTCGTTTCAATTTGGCTTCAGATTCTTTCTTGTTGTTAGGGTTTTTGTCGGGGTGCCATTTCATAGCGAGCATTTGGTATGCTTTCTTCATATCATCGTCGTTGGAGTTTCGATCCACCTAAAGGATTTTGTAGTAATCTGCTCCCATACGCTCTCTCTCTCTCTCTCTCTCTCTCTCTCTCTCTCCTGATACTGATTTGTGTTCAGGCTTTGGGATTTCAAAGATGAAGTAGGACAACCGCCGATTATGGAGTGTTAAACGAGTGGAATCGAGCCGACCTAATTGATCATGATCAAATGTGGTGAGCTCAAGGTTGTGAATCTCATGCCGTACCGGCCGGTACGTATCGGATTTGGAGAAAACTGGTATCTTGAACCTCAAATACCGTTTGGGCTTCAATACCGGCGATTATCGGCTAGTACCGGAAATTCCAGCCTATCTCGGACGAGATGGCGGTAATTCACTATCGGGAGAGGTAGGAAACTAGTACGGAAAGGAAATAGATGATTAAAGATACAACTACTTCTCATTCACATGTTTGCGCAATTCTTCTGGAAAAGCGTGTTGTATACTTGCAAGCTCTTTCCTTTGGCAAGAGGGGCGAGAAAAGAAAAGAAAGGGCTCTGCTCTCCCTTATTAGTGAGAAAAGAGAAGAAAAAAGAACGATTTATCACCGAGGGATCCAAACAAGAGTGAGAAATCAGAGTCTCTCCCTCCTATTCCGGCGACCAAACACTCTCTGGCGACCAAATCCAAGCTTCAAATCAAAGATCCAGGATCTCCGCCACCGCCACTCTCCCCAACACCACCATTAACGTTGCTGAATTGGGTTTGCAGGTTCTTCGGTGACGTCGCCGTTGGTGGTACGGCCGCCTGGGGCTTCCTTTCTCTCAAAATCTTGCCAAAATTGGTGAGAAACAAAAACGGAGGGTAAGGGGTTCAGGTTTCTCACCTATTCTCACCCCCTCTCACCGTTTTGCTCATCCAAACAAGGGAGAGAAAGCACTCCCCTTCCATTTCCTTTCTTTTCTCGCGAATCCCCTCAATCCAAAGGGGTGTTAATGATAGGATATTCGTCCTTTGACTTTTTTATTGGTTCTATCAGCTCAAATTATACTAATAAAAACCAAAAACCCAATTCACTCCTCTGAACTTACATGTCTTTGATCAAGAGAATGCTGGCTACTGTAGTCTTCATCACTCCCGCTGACGCTTTCAGTTGCAAGCTCCTTTTTCTCAAGTTCGTCGAGCTTCGACATCATAGGACTATATCCTTCATCATCTTCATCACTTTCTTCCACAACTTCTTCTTTCTCAACTTTATCAATCTTGGACATTAATTTAGCAATATTCTTCCGTTATCTCCACAAGACCCTCCTGTTTTACCATGGATTAAAATATCAATAAATAACATCAACATGAGAAAGATACACCAGAGAAGTGAAGAACAACATGTGACAACTCGAGGAACAGAATATGAAATTACATAAGCAACCCACTAAATCAAGCAAAAGGACAGGTTATTTTGCCTTCAAAGCTTGGATGAGAAGTGGAGAACAGAAAAAGGGATACGTACTTTGAAACGCGAGCTGCTATGAGTGCTATCCATGGGAAGTATCATAACCAGACTCCACTAAAGGGGTATAAATTACAAAAACTGGTTTTTTGGTTTTTTTCGTTTTGTCCTTATTCAAAAAAAAATTGCATTTTTTAGTTTTCGGTCGATTTTTTGTGGTTTCTTGGCTTGTCTCGACGAGAGGAATCTAAAAAGTATAAAATTGTTAGCCAAACTTAAAGTTTTATGAATAAAGACTAAAAATTATTCAAAAAACCAGTTTTTTGGATTATTTTTCGTCGTTATTCACAAAACTTTAAGTTTAGCTTATAATTTTATACTTTTTAGATTCCTCTCGTCGAGACAAGCCAAGAAACCACAAAAAATTGACCGAAAACTAACAAATGCAATTTTTTTAATAAGGACAAAACGAAAAAAACCAAAAAATCAATTTTTAGGATTTAGCCAAATCAAGCCTCCATTGATATGTCAATTCGGTTCTTCATTTAAAGGAAAATGAGTGGGTTGGAGATGCTCTAACGATAATATTATGCAGATTCTGGACAAAGCGTAATGTCACATAGTCCATGCCATGTAGTGACTTTATGACTAACTCTAACTAAATAAATTGAACACGATAAATTAAAGACACCTGAAGTTGCTAAATTTTGCAACTATGACATTCTCACCCCTCACTAAAGCCCCCGTTTATTAATAGCCCTCCAAGGTGAGCCTTGTGAGCCAGGTGACGCCCCCTCTCCAAACTCCTTGTCCCGCCATCAAAAGATGGTCCACATGAGGATTCCCAAGGCAAACAAGATAATTTTAAAATGTTGTGCAATTACCATTCCACCAACACAAATTTAGTAATAACTGAATCTTAATGTCATAAGAAATAAACATTGGAACATAAAAATAAAATGAAGAACGCCAGCATCTCCAACCATACTTCAAATCTTCAATGACTAATGAAACCTCTCCAACCATACTTTGTTTTCATCCTTGAAAGTGAAGAATCAAGTTTAAGAGTCTCCATATATGGAGACTCAAACAAATTTGAAGAGCATTCTTCATTTCAAATTTGCACTTTAAAATGCACATAAGCTACGATTAGCACCATTGGAAAGGTATTCGACATTTGATATATAACATAGGTTTAAAAAAAAAAAAAAGATCTAAAATGCATATTTGAATTGGTGAAAATTTTGAGTTTAGAGAGCGAGGAATGAGTTTTAAGAAACAGAGACATACTATGTTCAGAACCCCCAAAACAATGGAAATGATGGATCACATTAAACTATTTATCAGCAAATTTAAGAGAATTACCTCCAGTGGTTCTCTTGTGTGATTAATTTGTTGTCTTCCCTTCAAGTCCTGTGGCGAATCATTTGATTGTCCACTTGAGGAACTGTTGTCCTTCCTCTCCCTCAACCACCTGTCCATCATGCTCTGAAACACCTTGGTCATTACTCCCTCGGATCTACCTCTGCTGTTGGGATAACAATACGAGCTCAAGCCTACCCAAAACTTTTATGCAAACAATTGTTGGCAAGTACAACAAAAGACTTCAAACAATGAGGGGATACCTGCCCAATGAGAGAGGGACCAATGATTCCTTCAAGCTTTCCCTTTTTGATGTACTGTTGAGCCCAATGGAACTGATTTTATCCTCGTCCAATTTTATATCCACGGGCCGCCTCCCACATAACACTTCCAACAACACCACACCAAAGGCATACACATCAGTTTTTGTAGTTAGTCTCTGCGCAAGGAAATAATCAGGATCCAGATACCCAAACGTGCCTTTCACGTTTGTGCTTATATGCGTTATTGAATGACTTGTAGTGCCTTTTGACACAATCCAAAATCCGAAATCTTAGTTACCCAATTCTCGTCTATCAGAATATTTGTGGTCTTTACATCTTGATGTATGAAACTCTCGCTGGTACCACTATGAAGGTGGTCTAATCCGCGGGCGGCACCAATACAAATGTTGAGCCTTTGCTCCCATAGAAGAGGAGAAACACTCATATTGCTTTTTGTTGTATTGAGCTTGTAGAGATGATCAGCAAGGGTTCCACGAGCTATATATTCGTAAACAAGAATCATCTTGTCACACTCATGGCAGTAGCCGATTAACACAACGAGATTAGCATGATTTATCTTCGAAAGCATCTTGACCTCCATCCAAAACTCCCCAGCACCTTGCTTGGACTCGGCATTCAGCCACTTTATGGCAACCATCGTAGCTCTGTCGTCCACGAACCCCTTATATACCTTACCGAATCCCCCAATCCCAATAACTAATGAATCATCAAAATTGTAAGTCGCTTTTAGTACCTCATCCAGTGAAAAGCAACGACAAGATCCCTCTGACTGAATAACACCACCATCTATTGGATTCCGGCTGTCTATCTTTGACATACTTTGGAGAATTTCTTAGTATCAAACTTGGCTGCAATCGCATTGTGCAGAAATGAAATGTAGCCTCCACAGATCGTTGGCTGATCAGCCACAACCCCCTGCTTTTCTACGACTTTTCGCAACTCCATTGAACTACTCAACGTAAAATGATAAACCTATGGAAAACAAATGTTGTCAAAATAGCATTATTTCATACATGCGACAAAGTCATGCTTGAAATCTGGTAATGAATTCCAGTTACCTCACTCAAAAGATGCTGCTAATCAGTGTAGATCAAATCCATACATATCTCTATATATACATACACTTCTTGTCTCATCATAATAAGTAGCAAAACTCCTACAAAAGTTAAACATAATCATAAGGGGAGAGGAGAAAACAGCAACTCGGCAGTAACCCCCGCGCCCTAATGCTGAAGAATACATACATCAACAATGAAGTGGATTGTCAAAACAGGAATCCATCTGTGTTAACTCTGCTTCAGCTCCTTGAACAGCATCTGAATGCAAAATTAGAGGAGAAGAAAACAGAACTCGTGACGGAAAACCATTTTTTTGTCAGTAAACCCCAACATCTAACGTACATTTATTCTTCCTCCGTGGATTCTTTACAGACTTAGTACAGTAACATTGTCCAACATCTAACATTGTCAATCGGATGAATACATTTCCTCATTGAATTGGAGGATCCGGATTGAATTTTACTGATTCCCTCCATATGAGTTCCTTGATATTCTCCTCAGTGAACGATGGCTGCTCGAAATCAAAACTGAAATGCCTAGGGCAAACAGGTTCCTCATTGATATCATGAAGGGGAGCCAAGTAGGGGTGGCATAGTGCCTCATCAACTGCAAATAACCATGAAGGAAGATGACCCGTCAATGTGAAATTTGGAAAACTGATGCTTTATGTTTAATAAGCATGCGTTTCCACATAATAATGATACCAAAATCAGTTGCGCATCTTAATTTCTATAGAATCTACACATTCTGTAGCTATCCGAAACACAACTATTTTGACAAAAGAGAGAAGATTTATTAATCCGGTAGGCAAAGCCTAGACATCGGAAAGCAAAGAGCCCCATGGGGGCAGAGCGGAAGTCCACAGACCAGACAAACCACTGGAAAGCAAAGAGCCCCATGGGGGCAGAGCGGAAGTCCACAGACCAGACAAACCACTAGAAAGGGCCTTTCTTGCACAATCATGTGCGTCCCGATTACAACCTTGTTTAGCAAAATTAAACTGACACGAGACAAAAGAGTTCTTTAGAACTAAACAATCTTGCACCAAAACCACGATATCAATTTATCACTCTGTTCCAAATATAGCAGAAAACCTCATCTGTTTCCGTTTTTATCAATTATCACTCTGTTCCAAGTCATGATCGAGTACATTTCCAAGAGTCCCTTTTTTCCCCCTTTTTGTTTCAATGTTCCAGAGAGGGTTTGAATTCAAAACTAAGGGTGTCTTTAGAACATGTGGAAGGGAAAAGAAAGGAAGAGAAAATAAAATTAGAGGAAAGTGGGAGGAATATTTCACTATTCCCAATACTTAGATTTTTTATTCTCTCTTCCTTCTCTCCAAACCAAACAAGAGGAGGGAAAAAATTTAATTCTCCTTCATTTTCCCTCACTTTCCTCAAGTTCCAAACACACCCTAAGCTTCAATTAACTGCAGTCACTAAAAACAACTTAAAATCACATGTACCAGTAATGCGCCTGTTAGGGTCAAAGACAAGCATTTTTTCGAGTAAATCCAGAGCTCCAGGAGACATATTGGGGAACCTAGAAGAAAATTGCTGTCGTGGGTATTGCGGAAGTTGTCTGACATATCTTCGGGCATTATCACTTCGGAGAAGCCCAAGACTTGCATCATCAGGTGAACCTATGAGCTATTGAAAACAAAGAGAAGAAAATACACACTTGTCAAACTTGAAGTTAATACAAATTTAAGACATACAGCCATATGCACAAAATGAAGTGGTGCCCTTTCGACTTATACATACCTCTGTTATAAGTCTAAGCTGATGAACATAACCTTTCCCAGGGAACAGGGGTTGTCTAGTCATAATTTCACCGAGAATGCAACCTACTGACCAAATGTCAATTGCTGCCGTGTACTCTGAACAATTAAGAAGCAATTCTGGTGCCCGATACCAAGTAACAACATACTCAGTCATGAAATTTGTTTCAGAGGTTGTCCTTGCAAGTCCAAAGTCTCCAATCTTTAGGTCACAATTTAGATTCAGAAGCAAATTGCTGGGTTTCAGATCACGATGCAAGACATTTGCAGAATGAACATATTTGAGTCCTCGCAGCAATTGATACAGAAAATACTGCACAAGTAGAATTGACGTGTCAATTAAATGCAAAGTGTAACCTCAAGTACTGCATAAGTGGATTGAATCATAACAACTAACTGCACACAAAATGCAAAAATGAACCAAGAGTCACCTTTGCATGAAATTCAGTTACAAAAGGTGAATTGGATAATAGAGACTGGCAATGACCAAAAAGTAAGAATGAACTACAAGTCAGCCTGCCTTAGAGTTGATGGACTTGGAATCCAACTTTTGGTCAAATAAAGCACTATACTTCAAATAGGAGGCTGTGACCATCCCAAATTCAACATTATAGCTACGCTAAAATTGCAAACTATTATTATAGATGCAAGAAAGTTAAGCCAAACCCGACAATGGTCATCATTCAAAGGTTGGTTGGAGCGAATTATCTGATGAAGATCAGTGTCCATTAACTCATAAACAATGTAGACATCATTGAAGTTTTTCTTTTGCGGAGGCCGAATAATGTCTTTGAGTGCAATAACCTGCAGGGGAGAAAGAAGTGAGCAATACGCCAGCAGCAGAACATCGAATTTAAAGAAAATCAATGCAAACACTGATAGAAATCCATGCATGGAAACAGAAAGCAACTTAAAAACTGAACATGTCCACTCGACTTCTCAAAGCCTCATCCCAACTACTTGGGGGTTAGTACAGGAGTCTGTTTTGCCACTCTGCTCAACCAAGAGCCAAATCTTTACAGTCAAGGTTACTGCTCCATAACGTGTCATACCAATTTCAAAGATGTAGACAGGTCTAGGAGCCCGCCTTGTGCATTGATGCTTGCTAAAAAAGCCACCTGATGAACTCCATGGAGGTTGTATTTCAGTGGGTCACAAGGGACAGCAAGCTACGAGTATTTACAAACACGATCGAGAGGAACATGTCCAATGAGCTGTCCTAAACAAACAGGGACATGTGTCCAAGGCATTTTTCTTATTCCTTCATCATGACAATTCTTTACTCAGCTAAAAGTGAATATTGGCGGGAATGGCTGTCCTGCCACCATAAGAGACCATAAAATCGTTGATAGCAGACCAACCAGAGATATTCCCCAATCACTCTCGCGATAAGATTCTCTATGAGATATCCATGTCTCTGCATTTCTATGGTTCTTCCCCCTGCTATGACTCTTCTTGAACAGATTGGTTCTCTCTCTCTCTGGTATTCTCCCTTCTCTCGTACAGATTTTCTCACACATGATCACAAATACAGGGTAGCCTCCCTCCTCAACTCTTCTCTTTCTCCACCAGATCACTCTCCTCTCCAAGTCTTCTGGCAAGATGTGCTCGAACCTAACAACTCGGGTCTCCAAAACTATATTACCTTGTTTGGTTTAGTTTTGGGGTAATAATTGGAGGGAGAAATGAGGTAATAATTGAAAATATAGGGGTAATGATTGGAGAGAGATAGAGATAGAAATGAAAATAATAATTAAAAATAAAGATAATGATTGAAAAGAAATTTGAATAATGATTGAGAAAACCAGTCTCGAGACCCAAAACGAACAAGCTCAATATCTACATTTGACAACTTCGCTAGGGACATGTGTTCCAGGCCCCTTTCTGATTCCTTCTTCAGTCTTCACCAAAAATAAAATTTCTCCGCAAGATGGTTTCAAAATCCGCAGAGTTGGGCGCATGTAGGAAGCACTACGTAGTGGCACCTAGATGCACTTGTCTACATTACTTCGAACAGATACCAGGTTAGTGATAATCGTTGGTTCAGAACTTAGATGTGGGATCCTTTTGTCGGGCAGACGAATCTGCCCTAAACCCTAGCTCCCCCATTGAGAAAGACACTTGTTCCCAACTAGGATAGAACCTCTCAAGCATTTAAATCTCAAAGAACTAAGGGAAGAGCTACCAAGCGGCGGGGAAAATGAAATAACGATAAGATACTAGAACAAAATTTAATTTATAACAAGAAGATACTAAAAAAGACATTTACTTTACCTCAAGAAGATACTAGAAAGACATTTACTTAAGTACTTAGCATATAAGTATCAATATAAGATTCACTTACGTTGGGGAAAAAACAATTTAATGATGATCTAACTCTTCGTTGCATCTAAACAAGAAGCTTCTATGAGTGATGATGGATTCATTGAATTCATTCCCATAAATTACTCCTAAACACTCCCCCCGACAATCCCAAACAGGGAGCTTATATGATCCCCACTCCTGCCCTTGCTTCCAGCAACTAAGGTTTTAGTATTACGGCGATAAGAAAGTCAGAAGTCTTTCACATAGCATTGCCACTATGGTCGTGGCTTGTACTATATGTCTTCTATCATCACGTTAATGGTAATGTGAAGCACCTAACTTTCTAAAATGTGCACAGTACATCCACAGAGACACCAAGGCTGTGAAAATCACATGATGAGCAAAGAAGCATATAGTACCCAAAAAAACACATGAGAAAAGAAACACGATAATCACTGAATTCCTTTTCCCTCTCTGGTAAGTAAACTAGTGACCAATTCAAACACAAGGAAAAAGAAGATGAACATGACCAGGGAGATCTTGAAAATATCTTAACAAGAAAAACGAAAATGACCAGGAAAGCAGATATATCCTATCCGAACAGTTATGATTATGATTATAAAGAACACAAAGCTTACATTTTCATGGTCCATGTGCCGAAGAACCTTAATCTCTCGTAGTGTCCTCTTTGGATCTATTCTGTTGTCAAACGCATTACCAATCTTCTTAATAGCAACTTCTTCACGTGTCTCCGAGTTCACAGCAGCACTGAAGCAAATTAAAAAGGTTAACAGTATTCCTTCACATTTCCATAACAGATAGGAATAAGTTGAAAAGATGAAAATGTGATCAAGATGAACCACCAAAATCTGTTTTTAACTTTCCAGTATTGAACCTGGAAGATCATTCACACGGTAAATACTCAATACACCCAACTTGAACACTACCTCAAAGTAATTACGTACTTCACAGCTTAAGATAACCAAATATATCCCAAAGTTCTCAACTCTTACAAGTGAAATTAATATAGCCCTCAAGCAAACTAGCTGCTCAACAAGAAGTTCTAGATAAGTGGAACGACAATAAATGTTTCTCATCTGATGAAGCACCCTTTGTGGATACTGAAAGGAACATCTTAAGCCTTGGAAACTAACGTAATTGTAGACTGTATTCTTCCAATTACTACGCTAAGTGTCCCGCACGAATGTGTTTCTCCCTCTTTCCAGAAATGGTCAAGCAGCCTCAACCCTGTCTTAACAACTGTAAGAATCATCCCATAGAAGCACAGTTGAGAAAGTTGGGAACAAATTAGTTCATGACAAAGTAGATTTTCTTTTAGATCTCTCATATGTCGACCCAACTTACACACACCTCTACTAATCTTTGGAACCCACCCGGGCCCGAGTAAAGACAGTCACTTATGGCTAATCATTGTAACTAAACATCACATTGATATCACGCACCCACCACTAACCACCAAAATCACATAATATATAACTTTCTCTAATTGAGTACAATGAATCAAATCTCAACACCTCACTAACTTCGATGAAAACAAAGTTGGGAATAGAGTTCGAACAAAGAGTCCAGGGCCTTACCAGCCGATGCCGTAACTGCCACAACCAACGGGGCGAATCGAACGAACGTACTTTCTGGAAACTTCGAATAGGATACCGTAGACATTGTACTGGACGTAGCGTCCACCGTGGGTGGGTGTTCCTCTGACATTTCCGTCCTCAGCTGAAGAACCAGAACCCGACTTTCCCCCAAAAACAAGATTGCAAAATCAGTAGTAGAAATTGGTCAATGGAATTGGAGAAAACGAGATCTAAATTTGGGGCAATTGAGGAGGAGGAGATGGAGATTTGTAGGTACAAGTCACAAATTGTTTCAAGATTTCTGTGTGGTCTTTGTGGTGGGGGGTTTTTGGGAGTGTGAAATGCTTGTGACTTTTCTAGAGAGAGAGAGAGTGGAAACGTGTATGAACTTTGGGAAAGGCTTTTGAACTGAATTTGGTATGGTTACCCGTGACATGGACAGCTTTATGGTGGCTCTTGGCTAGCTAGCATCTTTTTCTGTTCTTTCTTGGGTGTGTGCTCGTGTGCTTTTATGGACATTTAAAGGATACCAATGAATTATGGTTGGAGATGATTCTTTCTTTGACAATTGAAGAACGGTTTTGGAAAGATTTGAAAGATGCTAATCAATATACTATGTTCAAAACCCCCAAAACAATGGAAATGATGGATCACATTAAACTATTTATCAGCAAATTTAAGAGAATTACCTCCAGTGGTTCTCTTGTGTGATTAATTATACCCTTATCATCATCTTCATCACTTTCTTCCACAAGTTCTTCTTTCTCAACTTTATCAATCTTGGACATTAATTTAGCAAATCCCTCTTCTTCAGTAAGAGCGTTGATATTGTCTGCCTCAGAAGCATTAGTAGGATCTGGTTTAGCCATACCAGAATCACACAAAGGGTGTTAATTCCCCACTACAGATTATCTAACATAGGGGGATAACAAATTGAGATGTCCAATAAGATGCATTTATGTGACATGAAAAAGTCGACGAACTTGACATCAAAATAAAGAAACACACACAATAAGTCCAGGTACTTTACACCAACTGTGCAGCAAAACACCAAGAATTACTCACATGTCAACAGGAACCGGAAAAGATTGCTCTTGGTTGATGGCCAACAAACATCACTCCAGTACTCATCTAAATCTAGTTAACATTTGACTAGGAATGTTTATAGTGTAGGTGGCCAGTCAAGTAACTTCAAAAAATGTATAAACTGTTGTCCACTTAACTTGGATGCAGAAAATTCCTTACCGCAAAGGCTAAGGGGATTGTACGAGAATTGAGAAAATACAACATTACACAAAGGTGGATATGTCCTCTTATGCGGAAAAATGAGACAATATCCATCAACTATGTAGTAAGGATAACTTCAGTTTAAATGATGACCCAAAACGAAGCAAAGTTTTTTCCAATATAAAATGGTAGAACATCAACATGGATAAGACGACTAGTCACATCACATAGCATATAAATCCAACGGGAAAGAGAAGAAAAGACAGCAACAACATCAATTGACATATTCTCCAAATACTTGCACATTCAACCACAGACAAACAGTTCAATAGAAGACAATAAGAAGCTGGAACCTGCCTGCTTTTGACACCTCCTCAGCTGAAGTTTCCTCGGTATATTCTTCTGTTATCTCCACAAGACCCTCCTGTGTTTACCATGGATTAAAATATCAATAAATAACATCAACATGAGAAAGATACACCAGAGAAGTGAAGAACAACATGACAACTTGAGGAACTGAATATGAAATTACATAAGCAACCCACTAAATCAAGCAAAAGGACAGGTTGTTTTGCCTTCAAAGCTTGGATGAGAAGTTGAGAACAGAAAAAGGGATACGTACTTTGAAAGCGAGCTGCAATCCATGGGAAGTATCATATAACCATACTCCACTAACGATAATATTATGCAGAGTCTGGACAAAGCGTAGTGTCACATAGTCCATGCCATGTAGTGACTTTGTGACTAAGACTCTAACTAAATAAATTGAACACGATAAATTAAAGACACCTGAAGTTGCTAAATTTTGCAACCATGACATTCTCACCCCTCACTAAAGCCCCCGTTTATTAATAGCCCTCCAAGGTGAGCCTTGTGAGCCAGGTGACGGCCCCTCTCCAAGCTCATTGTTCCGCCATCAAAAGATGGTCCACATGAGGATCCCCAAGGCAAACAAGATAATTTTAAAATGTTGTGCAATTACCATTCCACCAACACAAATTTAGTAATAACTGAATCTTAATGTCATAAGAAATAAACATTGGAACATAAAAATAAAATGAAGAACGCTAGCATGTCCAACCATACTTCAAATCTTCAATGACTAATGAAACCTCTCCAACCATACTTCGTTTTCATCCTTCAAAGTGAAGAATCAAGTTTGAGTCTCCATATATGGAGACTCAAACAAATTTGAAGAGCATTCTTCATTTCAAATTTGCACTTTAAAATGCACATAAGCTACGATTAGCACCATTGGAAAGGTATTCGACATTTGATATATAACATAGGTTTTAAAAAAAAAGATGTAAAATGCATATTTGAATTGGTGAAAATTTTGAGTTTAGAGAGGGAGGAATGAGTTTTAAGAAATAGAGATATAAATAAAGAACTATATTTGAAGTGTGTATGAATACCAATATACTCCAACGCACTGTTCGAACAAATAATACAATTTTGAGTCTTCAAAATTAGGTTGGAGATTATCCATCTCCAGATATAGAGACTAAAACTTCGTTCTTAATTTTTTAATGGATACCAATGAAGTATGGTTGGAGATGATTCTTTCTTTGAGAATTGAAGAACTGTTTTGGAAAGATTTGAAGGATAGTTGGAGATGCTAATCAATATACTATGTTCAGAACCCCCAAAACAATGGAAATCATGGATCACATTAAACTATTTATCAGCAAATTTAAGAGAATTACCTCCAGTGGTTCTCTTGTGTGATTAATTTGTTGTCTTCCCTTCAAGTCCTGCAGCGAATCATTTGATTGTCCACTTGACAAACAATGGAAATGATGGATCACATTAAACTATTTATCAGCAAATTTAAGAGAATTACCTCCAGTGGTTCTCTTGTGTGATTAATTTGTTGTCTTCCCTGCGGCGAATCATTTGATTGTCCACTTGAGGAACTGTTGTCCTTCCTCTCCCTCAACCACCTGTCCATCATGCTCTGAAACACCTTGGTCATTACTCCCTCGGATCTACCTCTCTGCTGTTGGGATAACAATACGAGCTCAAGCTTACCCAGAACTTCAACCATCGTAGGTCGTGATTTTGGACTTTTATGCAAACAATTGTTGGCAAGTACAACAAAAGACTTCAAACAACGAGCTGATACCTGCCCAATGAGAGAGGGATCAATGATTCCTTCAAGCTTACCCTTTTTGATGTACTGTTGAGCCCAATGGACTAAACTGATTTTATCCTCGTCCAATTTTCTATCCACGGGCGGCCTCCCACATAACACTTCCAACAACACCACACCAAGGGCATACACATCAGATTTTGTAGTTAGTCTCTGGGTAAGGAAATAATCAGGATCCAGATACCCAAACGTGCCTTTCACGTTTGTGCTTATATGCGTTATTGAATGACTTGTAGGGCCTTTTGACAATCCAAAATCCGAAATCTTAGCTACCCAATTCTCGTCTATCAGAATATTTGTGGTCTTTACATCTCGATGTATGAAACACTCTTTGGTACCACTATGAAGGTGGTCTAATCCGCGGGCGGCACCGATACAAATGTTGAGCCTTTGCTCCCATAGAAGTGGAGAAACACTCATATTGCTTTTTGTTGTATTGAGCTTGTAGAGATGATCGGCAAGGGTTCCACAAGCTATATATTCGTAAACAAGAATCATCTCGTCACACTCGTGGCAGTAGCCGATTAACTCAACGAGATTAGCATGATTTATCTTCGAAAGCATCTTGACCTCCATCCAAAACTCCCCAGCACCTTGCTTGGACTCGGCATTCAGCCGCTTTATGGCAACCCTCGTAACTCTGTCGTCCACGAACCCCTTATATACCTTACCGAATCCCCCATTCCCAATAACTAATGAATCATCAAAATTGTAAGTCGCTTTTAGTACCTCATCCAGTGAAAAGCAACGACAAGATCCCTCTGACTGAATAACACCACCATCTATTGGATTCCGGCTGTCTATCTTTGACATACTTTGGAGAATTTCTTAGTATCAAAAGCAGCAACTTTGGAGAATGGGGAATTTGGGGATAATCTCACAGATGGAGGAGATGATCTAGAGAGGAAATGGCATAAGAGAGAAACACACGTTGAGTTTCAACTTATGGTGATACTGGAAGCCGCCTTCACGGAAATGATTGGGAAAATGATGAGTTTCAACTTGGGTTGAGTTCAACTCCAAGTGGCCCCTCTCCCCCACGCGGTTTGGGTCCACTAGAACGAGCTTGACATCAACTTATGGTGATACTTGAAGCCGCCTTTACGGAAATGATTGGGAACAGTAGTACTACGTACCTGGAAGAATAGTCCAAAAAGTGTCCCGAATTCAAAGCGCCTAAGATAATTATATCAGGTTAGTTGACAGGTTACAAATAACTTCAAATCAGTAGTTGTATTTTATTACACTTTTTCCCTTTACATGCTCTTTTTTTTTTTCATTAAAGGTAATAATGATCTAAAATAATATTTACTACTTAAATTGGGGTGTCATAGCGTCACTTTATTGCATTTAGCAAAGTTATCCTTACTCCGTCCCAAATATGCACACCCTTTCAGGAGAACCAAACATTTTGCACCCAAAAAATAAACTATTAGCATGAAATATTTCGAATTTTTTTTACACCAATCGAAGGATCCCATTGAGAAAAAAAAAATGGTCTATTTTTTTACAAAAAGAAAAAGCCATAAATATATTATTTTTTGCGTGCATAATACAAGGTTCTTACAAATAATAGATAGTTGTTCCATAATAATAATGTATTGATGAGTTTTTTTTGTACAAAATTACACTAGTATTTTTTTTCCCTCAATGGGATCCTTGAATTGGTGTAAAAATATTATCGAAAAGTTTCATGCAAATTGTTCTTTTCTTTTGGGTGTCAAATGCTTGTTTTTCCTAAAAGAGTGTGCATATATTGAGCGGAAGGAGTATAAGTTTGCTAAAAGTTATAAAGTGACGATATAATACCCCTACTTAAGCAGGTAAATATTATTTTAGACCATTAGTACCTCTAATGCAAAAAATAAAGGGAGAGCGCAGTTAGGTAAAATATGCATAAGTAAATAGAAGAAAAAGGAGTCTAGTTATAGCTTTAGATTTAGAGAAAGAAAAATAAACCTAAAAAAGTAAAAATAAAATAAAACTATCAATGCAAGCAATGGGCTCAAGTGATTATTGATACTCTTGTTTTTATTTTAAAATTTTGAAAATATATGTTATTGAAACTAAATAATTAAATAAATTATAACTTTGAGTCAAAAGAAAAGAAGGTTCTAAAAAAAGTAAATAATCAAGTTACTTTTTCACGCCTTTAAAATTTTTTATGCAATATAAACTCAAACAAGAAAAAAATAAAGTTAAGTTTGAATTGAAGGGCATTAACGTAATTTTACCAGCGAAGGTAACCCCGTTAGGTGTAAATTAACAGAAGGGGATATCTACCAAGTACTTTGTAAAGTAATGGAAGACAGTGAAATATCATAAAGTAGGGGAGTTGTTAGTGTAATTGTCAGAAACCTCAGGAGAGGCATATATCTAATCTTTAAAAATATTATAGATTGAAATATATGAATAATTTAAAATTTGTATTTTGTGATCCGAATATGAGCAATAAGTTGGGACAAAGGGAGTGTTCCTTTAGCAATTTCTTTTGGGTCTTACCACTATTATGCAATCCGCATACTACCCGCCTCGATCCTTCCCGTAATTCCCTCTTATGACTTTCGGGGTAGATTACGGGAAATCTTTCCGGGCATGTAGCTTTTCTGTCTGTTTCTGTTGAATGATGAGTTTCAACTTAATTGGGTTGAGTTCAACTCCAAGTGGCCCCCCTCCCCCACGCGGTTTGGGTCCACTAGAACGAGCTTGACATACATTTTTTGAAAATTAATTAATGCATGTGAAACCATGTAACTGGAAAGAATGAGTTTTTTGCATCTTTTCGTAATAATCTACAAGCTGAAATTATATATTTTTTCTAAAAAAGACAACATGGGGCTAGACTACAATGGTTGAAGGACTAGACAGAAGCCATCTGTGTTCGTTATTCCACGGAAGATCTTAATTTTCCTATGGTTTATTTGATTTTTGCAACATACAAGATGAAAATTACTTAAATAATATCGTACGAGTACAAATCCTCTTATATGACCCTCATGTTACGTCAAACGAGAGCCACCATAATTTCACATGTCATTTTGTAGGTTTTAAGAGCATCTCTAACGGTTCTTGCCATTTTTTAAGAGCCAAAGTCATTGTGTTGGTTTGCTAAAGTGTTATTTGGTCAAAATTTAGCAAAATTGTTTCATGCATGCCGGTCCCATGATTCTTTTGGATGGTTAATAATAGAAATTTGTCCCAACAAAAAACTTCTAATGTAAGATATATAAGTATTTAATCTTTTGGATGGTTAATATAGCAATGCCTGTTGGAAAAAATAAAGAATGTTTATTTTTCTGTGGTCCTATGCACTATATTTTTCTGAAATTGGATTGCAATGCAATTATTGGAATTAATGGATCGGACAATGCTAGTCAATTTACGTGATCGACTTGACATCTTGTAATTTTATTATTGGGTAGTGGTTTCTCAATATTTCTGGTAAGATTGTATCTAAGCTATGACGGGAAGGAAAACATATGTTGAATCCGTTGTCGGGAAGCCGTCCCTGTGAAGTTATTTTGTGTTAGCTCCTTATATAAAAGGGGACTGGAAGAACCCATCCGCTTATAAAATAACCACCACAAAAGGTAGAGCCCTCTAGGTTCTTGATCTCTCAAAGTGAACTTTCCTCCAGCGTGAGCTGAATTCCTCCATTCTCTCACATTGATAGGTGATTTCCGTGAGATATCCCTAAGATTTTGTATTTTTTTTCTTTCCAATATTACCTTCTTATTTGAATCACCCACGTCTCCTGTGGACCAAATTACACCTAAAAAGTCACCTTTCTACTTTACCAATCCCCTTTTTAAAATACTCACTACATCAGACTCTCTATCATATCTCTATTCTGTCAAAATATTATTTTCTTCAAATATCGTGTCAATTTATTCCAAGAAAGTGATTGAGAGAGCTAAATGATACATCAGACTCTCTATTATATCTCTATTCTGTCAAAATATTCTTTTCTTCAAATATCGGGTCAATTTATTCCAAGAAAGTGATTGAGAGAGCTAAATGAGAAACAAGTACTACAATAGGAGTTGGGAGGTAGCAAAAATACTAAATTGTTAAAAAGTGTTTTAGAGACAAATATCAAAACCACCAAGTCCACATAACCCAAGAGCAAAACAATGTGTTTTAGCCTAAAAAGTTAGTTGGCTTATTTTTTCGTTTTTATTTGTTTTTTTTTTTTGCATTTTTTAGTTTTGCATCAACTTTTTGTGTATTATTGGTTCATCTCGGCGAGAGGAATCAAAAAAGTATAAAATTATGACCGAAGCTTAATTTTTTTTGAATGAAGACAAAAATAAGCCAAAAAGTCAACTTTTTACACTTTCTTCGATCTTATTCAAAAAATTGAAATCTCTAGTCATAATCTTTTACCTTTTTGGATTCCTCTCGCCGAGACTAACCAATAATACTCAAAAAATCGATGCAAAACTAACAAACGCAAAAAAAAATTAAATAAAGACAAAACAAAAAGTTAAGTTAGCTTTTTAGGCCAAACCCCGTTACGAAATCTGGTCACATTGGAGTTCAAAATCCTCCAGCAGTGCTCTCAAATCTAAGCAAATTGAACCTATCCAGTTCATCATTTCTTGCAAAAAATGACCAAAAACACATAACTGTTTCACTTGATTTGCGAATTTCAATTCCCGTGGTGTGGTAACCTGTGTCGTCTACCTACTGTAACCAGGAAAATATCACCAGGATATCAGATATGGTAACCAACTCAAACAAACATGCAACTGAATTTTATAGACTCTGTTTGTTGATCAGGTCATAAAATTATCGGGCAACCGTTCAAAATCACTCATAACGAAGCAGCATCTGGTACCACCGAATGTGGTAGCCTAGATGTCAAGGATAAGTGTGCTTGAGTGCTCCCTCCCTCCCGTACACGATCCGTCCAGGTTCGAGTCCCACCAATTGCAGGATTTGTGTGGAGGGTCTTTTGTCCATCTAGTACCTAGATTGTGCTGTGGTAACAGAATGGTCTTTCCTAGAAGTAGCTATGACTCAAACCGGACATTTCACAGCAGGTCGGGAACCCCTACAATCATCTCCAAGGGGAGTTGCTATGCTGGTCGCTCCTTCCCACCCTTCTGCAGTTCAAAGAAAGAAAAGAAAAAGAAGAGCATTTGGTCTTCTAGATTATGGGTTAAGCTGTTCTCCTCTGCTACTTGGTCCAGTCGTTAGAATAGAGTAACCCAGCAGTGCTGAAATTCATATGAAACCAGTTTAGTGTGTTCCATTAATTCACCTGTTTAATTCCTCACGATGACCTGATGCAATTCTACCACTTGAACCCGCGAGCTTCGCGTTTAGAAATAGAAGAGTCTTTTCCGATGTCAATGTCCAAACCAATTGTCCAGGCAAGAAGTTTCGGAACAAGCCAATTTAGTTCTCGTTAACTTAGATGGACGGGGGAAACTCAATACTGTGAACAAGACCGAAAGTAAAGGAGATAGAAACCACAAAGGACGTCACCTTGTTAGATAAACATGTAAACAGATAGAAGACTGCCAAAATTCTCAGTTTTTTGCTATATTAAACAAACAGGGGAAACTCGATACTCAAACAAGACCGGAAAGTAAAGGAGACAGGAACCACAAATGACGTAACCTTCCTTGTTAGATAAACTTGTAAAAAGATACAGGACTCCTAAAAAGCTCAGTTTTTCGTTATATTAGACAGACGGGGAAACTCGATACTCAAACAAGACCGGGAAATAAAGGAGATAGAAACCACAAAAGGACGTAGACGTACCCTTTCTTGTAAGATAAACATGCAAACAGATACAAGACTCCTAGAAACCTGTTTCACTTGCATAGCAATTCAGCACAAAAAATTCCTTTCGAGCTAAAGCATCACACGCCATATATACATATTACTAAGAGATTATACATTAGACACGGATTAGTTTCATTTCCATCATAAAGCCAAGCAAAGAAAACTAATGCAAGCTTACATCAAGATCGGTAGAAGGCAGGCACTACCATAAAGTCAACAATCTCTTGATGCCAGCTTTCTGTTCTGAAGTAAGCCTGCTGGGGAATACGTTGAACTTAATCGTCAAGTCGCCTTTCTTGGATGGTTCCTTGGGTATCGGCATGCCCTCCCCAACAACAACTTCTTCGTAGGTAGGACTGATGATGGCATTGATAGGAACAGCAAGGTTCCGGCCATCAAGGGTTGTGATCTGTGCAGTGTACCCTGTTAGAGCTTCTACGAGGGGGATCTTCTGGGTGATAACTAGATCGTTGCCATCCCTTTTAAAGACACCGTGAGGCTTCTCATCAATAATGAAGACAAGGTCCGAAGGTATAACACCTCCTCGTTCATTTCCTTTCTGCGGAAAAGTTATTTTTGTTCCTTTTTTCCAACCTGGCTTGACCTCGACTGTAAGAATCTCCTCCACTGTGGTGGGTCTCCTACAAGTAGATGTAGATGAACATAGAGTTATTTCTATGAAATCCATATCAGTCTACGAATCAGGCCTATGTCGGATTATTACCAGGTATAGTAGGGATCGAGTCAAGATTTAGGTTCGTATTGTGTATATTTTTGTTCCTTTTTACCTATTTAACAAAGAACATATTTCCTCCACCACTTTGTTTTGCTTTTTTTAAAAGTTGTAATTAGGAGGAAAAACTAAAGCACTTTGATGCATATTGTTAAAAATTTTGCATCAATTTGACTTCAATTAATTTTTTTGATTGTTGCAAAAAAAATTAACATTGAGCAAAAATTATCTTTTATCGCAATAATGACATGACTGTGGTGCGCCCGCTATTCCAATTCAGAGTCGCCACCCGGGTTTGAGGATTGTCACCAGAGGAACCGAACTTGAAAATGATTTCCGTGCCTTGTTTTGGAAAAAGGTTTTGTTACTGATCCGTCGTAACCGTAATATCTATTACGAGAGGGGAATGGTATTAGGGCACCCCTCTCGCCCGACACGAGGGTTGGTCTCTACTTGGTATTTGTGGGATCTTGAAAATGTTTTATTTCCTAACTTAGTTCACATAAAGGGAAGGGAAACAATAAATGGGGATTTCAAAGCAATAAAACATGTTGAGTCTAAGGCGATATTTATGGAATTGACAATTTTATAATTATGCAAACATGATATGAAATAGTTAAATATTCAACAAAAATGAGATCTGCCTACTGTTACCTAATCCGAGCGCCCAAAATTCAATCCAAGCACCTGTTTATAGTATCCGGGTGGCCGGGTTCTATACCTTTATGATACTAAATTACAATTTTGAATCTTAAAAAGGATCAGTCTACTTAGTTTTATTCTGAGCATTTTTAAGATCTGAATTTTGTAATGTTTTGATACTAATGAAAATGAATAATAACAAACCTCAAAACAATAAATGGTAAATAAACTGAAAATCTATGACCATTAGTAACTGGGCGCCCAGATACTTATCTGGGCGCCTAGTAATGTATACGGGCCGGGTACCTTCTGGGTACTTGAGGTTTTGAACCTCACTGATTTTTGACGATCAAGACAAATTGGGTCCTAAGTATGGGAGACTGGTCAAGACCCAAAGGCTCCTCTCAGAATGTTAAAACAATGACTTTGAAAGCCAATTTTCTACCTTTGTTAAAACTTCAAACAATGCTCCTCAGTTTTGGGATTGAAGATCTATGGAGTTTGAACTGGTATTTCTGTAACTGGGGGATTAGTTTGAGGGTGTATGGACTGGAATTTGAGATTGTAGTTGAATTTTAGAAAGGCTTTTGCAGAATTTCTGGAATTAGAATAGTAAGGGGGTTGTGGTAGAGGATTGAGAGTACAAATTGTGTGTATTAGCAAGGTATGGAGGTCCGGTAGAGTGTGAGAGTGTAGGGATGTAGGTATCCGGATTTTGAAGGCAGAGGAGGTTTAAATAGAGTTGGTGAGTGGAGAGGTCAAATTTGAAGTGGGGAAGCCACCATACCGGCTGGTGGAGGGTGGAAGACATGGTGGCAGGTTTCAGGTGACGAGGGAGCGTCCTACTGAGCTCCCTCAGAGAATCCCCATCATCACCATTGACTGATGGATTCCCTGCAAAGGCATTGATGTGCACAGCCAATACGAGCCTAGGTTTGACCAGGGGCGCATGGATTTCGGGGTACCCGAGCGCCTGGTCAGTCACAGGGCCCAATTGCTTTGACCAAAGCAATCAAAGCAATCGGGCGCCTGGGTGGTATTAGGGCGCCTAGGTTTGAGTATCTAACCGTTGGGATTTGTTTATAAGGGTTTTTTTATTTTGAAGGATCAAGAGCATTGTCCAAGCTTGCGAGGTACGTTTTGACTTATCTCATCATTAGGGAGCCAATCAGCTATTACTTTAGAATATCTGGAGGGTTTAAATAGTGTCTACAATGAAAAAAGAAGAAGAAAGTATGGGACAGAGTAACCATCATTTGAAGTTAATTTTTTTTAAAGAAGACATAGGCCTGTCCTTGTTTTACAAGCTCGCCTAGGGTTTCGAAAATCTCTGGGACCGGCCTAACTGAACCAATGTTGTATGTATATGTATAAACATCTATATATATGTGGTGACTTCAACTGGGTCTCTCTCTTTCTTGGAGGTGACTTCCTCCTCTCCCGCTGGCGTGCAAAATGAAAAAAAGCACTCGCCGGAAATCTCCAAGTCGACGGGAAAAAAAAAATCTTGATCCTAAAATCGTTTTGATATCAAAGGGTTGTAGCTCTCGTCGAGACGATTCTAGTGGTGCAAGTTCCATCGTCGACGTAGTCGTGTGGTGGTCACACGCGCCGGAGACAGGCACATGCATGTGGGAGGAAGACGAAGATCATCACCTTTTTTGTTTTTTGGTTGAGGCAAATGGCGAGACTGTTGGATATTGAAGGCCAGGCAAAGTAAAATTTGGTACTTTTCTAGTCAAATGTGGCTAATTTATGCTGAGTTTCCCATGCGAGGAGGAAAGGTTTGATAAAATTTCAGCTTTTTTTAATCTCATTTTATTTTACCTCATTTGATAAAATCAAAGATTAATTTTATCAAAAACTTGAGAAATTAGGCCTAAGTGGATTTTTTGAATTTCTTAATTTTTCACACTTTATGAGATTATTTCTTTTATATACATCAACTTAAAAAGCCTAGGCCGGGCCTGAAAGAATTTACCTCAAATCAAGAGACTTTGAAAGCATTACATAAAGGGAGTGTAGTAGATCAGTAGAGGCGTAGAGCTTACTTACCCAAAAGCATCAGTGACTTCTCTAGAGATCTTCATCTTCTTACTAGTCCCCTTATACAACTCCTCCAAACTACAAGGCAACGTCCGCTCTATAGCTGCCTCCTTGTGCGCATCGATCCTATGATTCCCAAACATTTCCTCCAGGGGAATTCCCGACGACGTGCTGGCTCGCGATCCTCCCCCCTCCGCCACCCCTCCTCCGAAAAACTGGGTGAATACATCGTCCGCGTTTTGAGGACTGACTCGGAACGACGTGGGACTACCACTGCCACCGTCGACGAATCTGTAGGACTTCTGTCCGCCGAAAAACTCGGAGAATGTATCATCCAAGCTTCGAGAACTGAATCGTTGTTTCAATCCTTCTTCTCCGTACTGGTCGTAGACCGATCTCTTCCGAGGATCACTCAAAACCTGAAAAAAAAATAAAGTAATTGTTAATCGAATTGAAAAATCGGTGCGATGATGAACAGACAGACGGTAATGATTTTTTCACTCCACTCTGTTATAAATAATACGTCGTAGGCTTCACAGATTTCTTTAAATTTGGCTTCGAGTTTTCGATAGGCTTTCTTCAAGTCATCGTCGTTGGATTTTCGATCCACCTGAAGAATTTTATAGTAATCTGCACCCATTTGCCTCTCTCTCTCTCTCTCTCTCTCTCTCTCTGCGCGCAAATATCTAGATATATGAATGTATACACACTACTGCTACTGCAGCATCAATAATGCCATATAGATTACAGTGTGCTTTTGCAATAATTGTACGGGGAAGATGATTTTGATACGGGCGATCAAACCTTATCTTGGAAAGGACAATTATTTCTCTCTTGTACGTCGTATAAGTGTCAGATCAATGCGTTAGGATTACACCTTCGGGCTCTGAGATTGATGGGTTTGTTCACTTTTTCCTTTTAGGGAGAGACAGAGAGATATGGGTTATTGAGTTGGTGGGTTTGGGAGAAAGGTGACAGACACAGAGTAAAGCAAAAGAGAGAGAGAGAGAGTGCGTGAAGAATATTCACAAATTATTTGTCTATTGAGGGAGAAATTCTAATGCCACCACCAGTTTCGTTGGAGCCACGACACCTTTGTGGTATTGACATCTTTAGCCCTGTGTCTGAATCCCCTCTCTCTCTCTCTCCTCGCTCCTTTCTTCTTAAAATTAGGTGTTGAAAGTTGAATGCTTAACTTTTTAAGTTGAAAAGCTATTTGATAAACATATTAACCCTTGGATTAAAATAAATGATAAAATAATTTGAGTTTCATCAGTCAATGAATCTCGTTCAGTACTTTTACTATGACCACCATGTATTTGTGGTATTGGTGGAGTGGTGTAGTTGTGATTGTAGCGGCGATGATGGTGGTGGTTGTTGTGGAGTGGGGGTGGGAGGACAAGGTGCTAGTAATGGTGGTGGTGGTGGTGGTGGTGGAGGAGGAGCGGTGATGGTAGTGGAGACCACGGTGGGAGTGATGGCGGTGATGGGAGGAGTGGTGGTCGTGGTATCTATCATAGCGGTGGTGGTAAAGTGATGGAGATGGTGGTGGTGGTGGTAGACGGAAAAAGATAATAATGGTTGTGTAGATAGTTGCAATGGAGGCGAAAAGGGTTGAATGCAAGCACTCATTAATTTGTTTAGAATTAAATGTCTTAAAGCTACTTAATTTTTTCAACTTTTTAGCCTACATTTTAAGAGGTGCTTAATCTTTTAAGCAATGTTAAATGTGGTTATCAAATCTACTTAATCACTTACTATTACTGAGTTCATTTCAATTCAGTGCTAAATTTTGGTTAAAAAAAAACCCCAGTTCCAACCCTTTTATTCCTCCCTCCTCACATCTCCTCATCTCTGCCTTCATTTCAATTTGCAATACTTCATATTGCTTGATGCATTGAAACAAAATAAATTTTAAATTAACATCGAGTTCCTGTTCCACAAATGAATACTGAAGATTTCACTCGAGAATTGAATCAAAATCAACTTCTTCATCTTACAAGTTTCGAAATTAAAATAAAGTCAGTGACTTCCACCAATGAGCACGATTGCAGATGAGAGAGATGCCCGTTACTGTCATAGAAGGGCAAAACTGTCAAATAACATGAACTGTTGTGGCAGCATCAAAATCAGTCATGTCATTAACATTTGCCTTCCAAAACACCTAAATTATTTGGAAACTGTTTTTATCACCGAGCAGTAACACACAATTATTAGTCTCTTTAGGATCCCGTCACGTGGCGCTCCTGGAATCTTCTTCACCACGGATTGGTGCAGCTCTCACACCAATGTGTGGTGGAGAAAGCCTTTGGAGCAACACGTGGCGATGCTTACAAGAGGATTCCCCATTGGGATAGAACATCTAAAACCCTACTCAGAGTTCAATACTGGCATTCTTTCCTTCCCTTCCCCATTTAACTCTCGAGAGCAACTCACCTGCAAGCTTAGGGTTAAATGGTTGCAGAAAGATTCAGGAAAACAAAAATAATAATGACCGGGAAACAGACGAACTATACAAACGCAAAGACTAAATGATTCCGGCTTGCTCATTGTAGAAGGCACATTTCTGAAACTATTTTCTTTACAACACTATGAGAACTATGATGTAAGATAATGTACATGGCACCTGCAACTTTTACAGTGTTCAAACAAAGATTAGACAGACGAATACTACTTGTCGCACTGTGAAGAACGCCTGCTTAACTTCCTAGATCGCAAAACATGCCCTATGAGCAGCAAATCTCAAGTTATAAGGCATAATCCCCAAGTCAAGAAGCCTGAAAATGAGGACCGTGTATCCACGTAATCAACATTCCTTGTTTTCACATCATCCCAGTTGCGGTTTCCGTCTCTCTACAGGAAAAGGCCCACTACCACAGATAGTATCCCTTCTTTGTCCCAACTTTCTGAGTAAAAACACTGAAGCCTGGCATTCCTGGATTTTGTGGTTCAGCTTACCGAGGTGCTAGCAGCAGAGCCCCTTAAGTAGGCTCAGCAATTTTACCTCGAAAGAATAAACTCGTCCTTCGAAACAAAACAGAAATGAAAAGACAGAAGAATTCGTCATCCTCATCTTTACACATAAGAAAAAACATACGGGTCAATGGAATTAGATTGATTACCAGAAGGCAGATCCACATTAACTCAAGTTAGTTAGCGCTAGATGACTCCTTCGACTTTTCAGGCACTACCACCTTATCTGAATCACCTACGTCTCCGGTATTAGCTGGAGTTGATTGCGCCTGACTTGAATTTTGAGGTTCTGATGCAATTCCAAGAACCGCCAACACAGACCTACCAAAAAGTAAGAGTCAACCAAGGTACACATCAGGATAGGCAACAAGGAATGCCGTTCAATATTTTGCAGGAGAAAATTTCAAGTGAACCTCGGGAGTGGAGATCGTATATTTGACTGGCTAGCATAAGCAATCAAGGGGGCTTTAAGTGCTGCCATTCTATTTAGTGCATTTTCAAGCTGTGCTGGAGGTAGCTGAAAAACAAGGGACCAGCAAAATCATATCAAAACAATGCAGCAATGATCACAAGATTGAAATGAATGACTAAGACCTATGGAGAAGCACAGATACTCATATGAAGGTGGAAGTCTGACAAGAAAGAGAGGAAGTAAGACATTAACTACCTCAGTGTCATGGACACTTCTATAAAGGTTGCACGGAAGTGTTGGACAGCAGACAGATGTTGAACACTAGACTAAATGTTCCCTATTATTTGATTTTATTTTTCTAGTACCGGGCATGCATCAGACAATTGGGAGACAATGCGTGTCCATCACATAGACGCACAGGAAACCAACCAAGTAGAAACACATGGAGTTCCCATCAATAAATAAAGCCTACCTTCCTAACTACCTGACCCGTCTAGGCCCCTCTTGCCTGGTAGCTGAGAGAGTAGGGGTTTCAATGAATATAAAACACTTCCTCAAAAGAGAGATGGCAACTTTCTAAAAAGAGAGACCGCAGTCCAGAGTCTTAGAGATGCAGTTATGCTCCTTATCAATATGAAGGGTACCAATCATGAATCCGAGACCAGATCAAATTCTGACCTCCGACCGACAATAATGGTGGTTTTTTGATGGGTTCTTGTAGCAATAGACCAAATGGTGGTCATTGTCACCGTTGATTTTGAGTTTTCGTGTTCGCTTATAACACCATCGTTATATTAATTTGTAAAGGGCCCGTCTTGTCACAGTTGTACTTGTCAACTACAGTGAGTGTGGCGAGATGAAGGGAGAATGTTGACTTTGTTTCAGCAGACAGTGAACTCTGCCGGACCCAGTCGTGACAATAGAGAAGATAAAATACCCTCAATGACAACAAGACACTCCCCTCGCTCAAGGTAGAACTATTTCCTCGTGTCTTTTGCATGGCTTGCTCTTTCAATGGAATTCTTATTCACTAAAAAAAGGTAGGCTTATATCCTTAGCTCCGGGGGGTGGAACTTGTAACTGAAGACCAAGCATAATGGAGGTCACTGTCATTTCAGACACCCAACGAGAGAAATGTATGGCACACAAACATCAGTGAGATCAGTGTATATCAGCTTGGATAAAAATAAAATAAAATCAGTGTATATAACCCGAATATAACCCAGTAATTTCTGAGCATGTTGCTAAAAATTTGAGGCTAGCAGAAAGACAGAAAAGGAAAGCCTCACTAGAGGGTGAGGCATAACAAAGTAGAATTGTACAAGTGAAAGAGTTCAAGAAGCTTGAGACAACATGAATTAGACTTCTACAGAAAAGGATAGTTGCAACAAGAAAAATGCACCTGAAGTAGCACACCAAAAGACTGAGGCTTGGTTAATTGGGCACACTTCAAGAATCCTACCCATAACTTCGGGTATTTCCAAATCTGCATGAACATATTCACTCTGTTGTTTAACAAGCCTGGCCTTTGGAGAACAACAGACAATCAAATACCAATGTTTTATGTACAGTCACCTGCTTGTTTACAAGACGAGAGAGGATTTCCATGATAAATTCCACCTACAGCATAGCACCCATGTAGCTCTTTAAATATGTGATATATAACAAAATAGCCAATAGACGATCAGGAAAAAAACAAGACAATAATAGTGCTGAAAAAAAGTGTCATTGCACATCCTCTTATAAAATAACCACGGAGCATTAGTTGAACAATCGTGTAGCTTTAGGGAGGAAAAAGGTGTTTCGAAAGACCCTAGCAGAGTACTCGAGTTTCTGGGCCATTCCAAGGTTTGCTCAGTCATGCAACTTAAGCTCAATGAGGGAGATTGAAATTAACAATGTAGGCAACCTTGGAAATGCAGTCATAGGGACACTTCGTGTTTGAGTGGGTTCAAGACTCAACTTTATCAAATAAAAATTTCTTTGTGGGATATCGGTAAAACCTACGGGCAATTTGGGAAGACTTGTGGGCTGAAAGCAATTCAGAAGCTTAAATTCAAACATCAGTTTAAACATCTGAGTTGAGTCAACACCAAGACTTGCACTAATGTTTACAACATTCCATAGCACGGTTTTCATTAGCCTTCAAGAATGGCTAAGATAAACATGAAAATAAAAAAGTCACAGGTTTACAGATTTTAATTTCAAAAACAATAAAAAAGTCGAAAGTTATTAATCCACACTTCAAGTTACAATTCTTCATTTTGGTTTCATTATGTTTGCAGAAGAAATAATGTTTTTAATTTCCAATAGAAAAGTAACATAAAACCCTTAATTTTATTACAAAACCAAAAAGGCATATAAACCATTTGAGTTACATATTCATCTTTCTGTTATGTTGTGACATGTGTACTTTTGAGATGCATTCAGCAGGTGGAGTATTTGCTTTAAGTCGACTTTGTGTGTCACATGTCACAGAAAAGTAAAATGAGTTTTCCGGTAGAGTTAACCCTTTTGTTAAGGCGGGATAATTTTTAAAAACTTGGACCAAGTGAAATTGAACCTGTGAACATTAAACAAAAGAAAGTATGAGGGTAACAGTGCCTGGGAGGGGTAAACTGGGTACAAAACTAACCTTCTAACGTTTGTGTTAGTCCCCAAATTCAAAACCACAACCTAGAGGTTAGTAGGCTCAGCTTTTGATACCGACCCAACCAAGTATGCTCCAAAAAGTGTTGGTCCTAAGATATATGTATCGAAATAATCACAGGGTTTTTGAATCAGTCGAGCATAATTCAGTTTCCAGGCTTGGATCCAATCTACGTACATGCTCTAAGCAAAAGGTCCGTTTAACATCATCCTCTTTTTGTTGAGAAAAGTTTGACAAAAGATCAGAACTGCTAAGTGGCTGGATGCGTCAGTAATTGCTGGTACATCCATCCAATTCCAAAATGGCTATAGGATATTAAGATGTCAATCAGCTATTTGTTCTCTTACCAGGGCTGGGAAAGCACCAATAGCCTGTAAGACAGTACGCATGAACAATAAGGGTAGAGGAATCTGCTCAACCTGCAGGAATAATTTTGCCAATTAGCTTAATAAGCTATTGTTAGTCATTAAGAAAAACGGTCATTGCTTCCAGGAGTACCTACCAATTGATTCAAGACCTTGGCAAGAACTTGCTGGGTGAATATCTGTCGTTGCTCAAAACAAGCATTGCATGCATCCGTGACCTGCTTAATAATTATACTGCTTAGTTGCATAGGTTTGGTGCGATGTGGAATATGTGTACATTTGAGAGAGAGAGAGAGAGACAGAGAGAGAGGGAGGGAGGGAGGGAGAGCATATGCCTTCTTCAACACTATCCCATCTCTGTCAGGATCAATCCCATGAATAGCAATTAACACTTCAGCAGGAGAGAGAACTTGACCAGAATGAGATGAACCCTGAGTAAGATTGTTTTGCCCAATGTTATGAGAACTTTGCAAGGTCATACATGAAGAGTAACCTACTTGTGAATTTAAGACGGAGATGCTTTATTGTCCCCTCAGCCCACCCAGGGAGTATCATGGATAGAATTGTCCCACAGACAAACGCAAACCGACATAGTTATTAAAAAAGAAACAGATAAATAAAGTGAAAAATGGGATGTGATAACAAATACTAATGCAACCATTTTGATGCAAATGAGTGGCGCACAGCCAACAAAAGGTCAGCAGTTGCTAATAGCAGTAAGTGAAAGATAGAAGAGGTTACGAGTTACGACTTTAAGATTAAAAATAGGAAAATAAAGTGTTATCTGATGAGAGAAACAAAATACCGAAATAAAACTACGCCGAAAGTCATTACATAAATAAAACATATTTCCTTTGCTAAAAAGGCTTGATTGGTAGGAATCAGATGCAAATGGAAGCTATTCAGATTTAAGATCTTTTCAACAGTATCTATTAGAATTCCAGGAAAATATATACATCAAAATCAGAGGGTCAAAAGATCGAGTTTTCAATCAGAAAAATTCACAGTAATAAACAGAATCCAACAATTTTAACACACTTATCAAACATAGTATCATTACAAAGTGCTGTCTAACAATGATAAAAATGCCGCCCAGAAATTTAGTTGAAAGAAGATACCTGCAAAATACGACCCAGTGCAGCTTGGAACTTATCCAAGGGAAGATTAACAAGACGTGGAAAAATCAGCAAAACCTGAAAAAAGAAGAAAGGGAAAAAAAAGGTAGTCACTGCAATTGATCAGGTAAAAGCTATATAACATATTGTATCATTGAATAGAAATGGCAAGGAAAGAGGAGGACAGAGCAGTATAGTCGAACATGTTTCAACATTACACTCAACAACTTGCAACAGTCGAGACTTATTCCGCACAACCACCAAAACTTTAAATATACAGATTAAAAGAAATTGTCAGTAGATTAACTCCATTTGGCTGCAGGCCTAAAGCTGGGCTCTGAGACATTTTAACCTCAACAGACCCAAGGCCCAAATAGGGTGTTTGTCTTGGGGCATAGGTTCGATCAAAATACAAAAAGCTTACCTTTTATAGAAATAAAACAAGTTTAAAGTCTTAACTTAGGAAGGGGGCTTTATAAAAAAAAAATTAAAAAAGAAAAGAAAAGAAAGAACAATTCTAGATTTTTCCTTGATTCAGCAACAAGGAAAAAGCCATCTTCCAGCCTCAATCCAAACGCGGCCATGAAAAGAGAGAGTTGCCACAACTTGCATGCACATGCGTACTCAGCCTACATGCTGCAGAATGGGATGCCTGAAATAGGAATAGTTACTTAAGAAAACAGGAAAGCCATCATTCGTAGAGGCCTAAATGCTCCAGAATGGGATGCCTAGAGACGATGGCTATTTCAGAAGTTGGTTACGGATATTCGGAAAATTAATGCCTCTGTGACTGCCACTAGTTCTAGGAGGGAACTTAAACTTAGGGACCTGAACTGGTATGGTCTGACATATCTCCCATTCCATCAATAAAAATGGACCTAGAATGCTGCCATTGTGGCAACTGACAACTTTTTAAACTGGTGAAAAATATATGAAAGGCTTTCTCCAATAGTTATCAAGAGAGCACATATGACGTGCGACAAAAATGCAAGACAGAGAAGTAATATATAAATCCAAATTACCTTACCGAACAATGAGGATAACAATTGTTCTCTAATTATATAAGAAGAAAAGTGAAGGAATATAATATTATAGAGATAAAAACAGGGAACAACAAGACAAGAAAATCATAGAATGACATGAAAAACAGGGAAGATGATTATAAAACCTCATCTTTTGGCAAATATGACAGTATTGGAACTAGAATCTCCACATCCTACAGTAAGACAAAATAACGAAAAAGTTAGAGAAAGGCTTCACTTGTATGAAACATCAGGACCTACAATATTACTACCTTCACTTTTGTAGTGTATAACTTCCTGATGGTCAATATTAATTCCGGAGAAGGATTGGTCCCATCAGTCAGTGTATTCAAAACCTGTTGAGAGATCAAATAATGGGGGGTATCATTTCAGTGTATTCAAAACCTGTTGAGAGATCAAATAATAGTGGGTATCATTTCTCTCATGATTTCATCTGTTGCAACCACCTAATAAGATATAAACTACAAAACTACCTGCATCAAGAGTTGCTCACTTCCAGTAGGTGGATCTGAAATAGTTTCTAGGAGTTCTGATGATGAGCCAATGGTGCGAACCAGAATTGGGATTTGGCACTGAATTGCCTGCAAGATGCAGCTCATTATAATAACAACCCAATAGTCAGAATGGTAATATATCGATAATCAACCACTACAAGACTACCACAGGATACAACCATACCTGCTTTACTGTATTTGACGTGCTTTTGTAGACACAGAATATCTCACGGAAAAGGGAGTGCTTCTGTAACCAGGATCCACCAGTCACCAAGTGAAGAACAAAAGCACAATAATCAACTGTTGAACAAAAGCACAATAAAACACTACCTTTGTACACAGCGCAAAATAGAGTGACATGCAGCGCTGGGCGTCAGTCAATGAAGAGGATGACAAGTTCTGAGATATGCAAGACTCAGAATTATCAGAGGAGATATTTTTGGTGACCGGCTCCAGTTGTTCCGTGCAAGGTTTGTCCAAGATGGAGTCCTGAATAAATCAAGACAACTAGTACACAATCAAGTTTCCAACACTATCCACATCACGCAGTAGAAGTACAAAACCAATGAAGTCTCACGTTGCACATCACTCAGGAGATAAATAATCAAACAAATAAAAACTAAAACTATCATGATTCAGCATCTCATATTTCATTTGAAGAGCAGGTTGGAAGGAAAGGGGAATGAGGTGGAATGGTAATTTACAGTTAAATCCAATGTCTATGAAGTTGACAAAACCCCAAAAGAACTAAACCAATCTCCAAACAAGGCTGATAGGGTATTAAGATGAAAACCGCCAACAAAACATTGTGTCTGTCCATATTTCAAATAATGTTGACACTCTGTAAAGGTGAAAGACTACCCAAGAGGATGCTGAGTTCTAAACCCTCACCCAAATGAAAAATAATGGTAATACTGTGTTGAGGTAGAAAAAACATCTCAAAATACAAACTATCACCCAGTTTGGTAATTAGGGTATGTTGTAAAAAAATGCAAACATGCCCTTCTGCAAGATGAGGGTGAGGGAGTATTAAGCAGGAAAAAACTATTAGTCACCAACATTGGAAAATTTGGGAGATGGAGTAAAAGTTAAAGATTCGGAAGTACCACTGTCACCTATATTTCAATAAGTGTGATGCTTTGTGGACTCCCAACGAGGTATGTGCTAGCTAAAACTTGCTAAAAATATTTTGACATTCACACTCTACAAGCCTAAAAATTAAGGGAAATGAAATTAGCAATGATTTCTGTACTACTTCAAGCATCAGCATTCGCGTACAAATTTTAAGTTTTTCTATCCAAATATTTACCATTCTTTTTAGCTTTAATAATGGTTCAAAGTGTTGGATGTCGTGTATTGTTCCAACCTGAATAGTATACCATGTGATAGAATAAAAGCCAATGTCTCTTAATCTCCCCGCAATAAAATAACCGCATATTACTCTCTGATGTATAATTTGCCAATACAAATAGCAAGTGGTCTAACTGTATTAGCAGGAAACCAAAAGGAGACTAAATGTATAGTTGTTTCATATAAGTTATCGGATGTCGATCAAAAAAAGAGATTGTAAGTTATCGGCTGCATTATGAAATTGCAGAATGTTAACATCAATGCGTACTGCTATTAACTAACACAGTAATTACTTTCAAGACATTTTAATACTGATTCGAAGAGTGCTCTGGATGTTGTAAACATTAAAAAGATGATTTTTATTGCATCAATTTAGCATTTTATTAGCATTAGCGAGTTTGCATAATTAGGTTACCTTTTGCAATTCAGATCCATCGCTATCAACTCTGTCCATAGTATGATCACCAGAGCTAATAGAGTACAGCATTTCCTTCCCAAAATCTTCTATTTGTCGGGCAATTGCTGATAGAGGATAAAGCTTATTTGCCACCTGTAGAAAGACAAAAGTAAAATTAGATGAATTAAATGAGAGGCCGTTAACTTCACCAATTCAAAAGAAAATTGTACGGAGGATACCAGACGTATAGCCTTCATGCGCACTTCCTCCAACTGATGAACAGCACTCTTTTCAGGGGTCAAAGAAAATCCAGAAGTTAGAACATGGAATGTGGGGCAAGAAATGTTTCCACTTAGATAGTAACTAGAAATGTAAGAAAACTTCACATGTATCTGATTGGGACACGAAATGTAAAAAGAGTTTAGAAATTCCAGAAGACTAGAAACAGGAAACTTTGTGACTTCCTCCCTCAGGAAAAATGCGCCAATAAGTAATCAAGTTCAGGGACCTTGCAGTGTATATTGTACTATTAAAAGCCCACTACAGCCTACTCAATAGCATTAGCTGCAGTTATCCAAGCATGAAGCAAAAATTTCCGTTCCCCCCTTCTTCTAAGGATTTTTTCAGTGCTTATCTAACAAAATAAACCAAGAAAAAGCTACAACAACAGGTGAACATTTGGAATTTATCTATGGAGTCAAAAGTTTTCGTAAAGATATTAAGAGAGGTGGAAATGGCTACAGAAGAAAGCCTATAAAACCATCCCAATGTCAATATGGCATATAACAACAAAATAAACAAAAAAGAATCAAATCCAGGAAACTGAGAAATAAACCTGTAAAGCAACTTTTAAACAGACATCCCGAATAGGAGGACGAAGCAAAATCAGGCTCCATATAGCACTGAGGCCTTGGGTAACACGATCTCCAGTTTGTAACTCCCCATCTTTATTACTGTTTCCAGGACAACACAAGCTTTCTAATAGTTTAAAAATGGACTTTGGTAGATAAGGAGCTTCACCTAGCAACCTACTCAAAGATTTGTCAGAAGCTGGAAAAGAATCTCTAAGTGTTTCTGCCTGCATAGAAACGAAAGGGAAGAGAAGTAGAGAACACTGAATCATCTTTCTTGCATCAGTATATGGGAGATAAGGGAAATGGATCCCTACCACAGTCAGAAGGAACATTTCATATGCAGAGGTCGCAGTTGTTGAGGAAAACAAGTCTCGATCCTCTTCTGCTTCGCCAAACAGCCTGTAGAGGACGCGCAATGTCAACTCGTGTCCCTAAGACATCCCACAAGTAACGTCAGTTTATATGCAACTTGATGACCAAGTATGAATAATCAAATCCAAAAGTTCATTTTCATGAACAAGAGAAGTTTTCTGTGAATAGAACTTCAGTTGAGCACAACGCAAGCAAGTCAAAATAGAACAAAAACTACATATACAAAGCCTAATCTTTGTACAATCAAGATAAGAAGGGAAAGAACCATACTAAGAAACGACCATAAGAATCTTGCACAACAAATCAGGCAACTCCAATTTTCTCAAAAATACTACATCACAAGAGCTTTGTCTGTTTTAATTCACATTATCACATAATATCTTCTGCACAAATAATTACTTTTGCTAAGTACCAATATATGCATATGTAGATGATATAGCAATGGTTACTAAAGATAAACTTAGCTCATTGTTGAAAAAAAAAAGAGCACGGAACTCGATGAAGCCTTAACTCCAACCACTTGGAAGTTAAGGATGGCCTTGGTCAGTTTCCAGTCACACCAAGGGATCAAAATTCACCTCAAGGGACACAAATTAACTTCCAGACAACAATTGACTTTTAGTAGAGTCTAATTCTAAAACTGAGAGAAGATTAGGCATGCTATAACAACCAACAACCCTTAAAAACAAATAATCACTGAAGTGCAACCTAAGTATGTTGTCAAGGAAGCTCTTCGGAATAAAATTGACCAAACTACAATCCCAAAGAACAACCAGAATAATTCTTTAGACCCCATAAAAGCATATACACAAAACAAAGAAACAAAATAATGCATGAGAAGGAAGGGAAGGACTAATTCTGCAAGAAGGCAACATATGGTTGGACTTGGAACTTAAGAAAGAGATAACAGTGCATAGACAACTTCATGGAAGACTACATCTGCAAGTGAAATATTCACAGAATACGAAGTCATAAAGCAATCTACAGTCCAAATCAGAAGAATGATCAACACATGCTAATAGCCAGGACAAAAACGTTCAATTCTATTTATAGGCAAGTTCACTCTCAGAAAGTTAAGCAACTGTCGAGTACTATCACCGTCGTCTCTCCAGATGGTGTTCCAAAGGAGAACTGCTAATTCTAAGGCTCTGACACCCTAGGAAAGAGCCCAAATGAATCTTGGCATATCTAATCTTGTAAAACCAGCGCACTCAAAACACAGAATCAAGATGAAACAAACCCAGCAAATCAACACCCGAATCCTATGAAGATGGAGCAACAACCAAGTGCTAATCATAGAAAAGCTCAGATAGTGTCAAGAAAGTTGAGAAATTTTCAGTCATGACACTTGTTGCTTGATGAGAAATACATCTATACCGACAACATTTACCACAAACCCTGTATAATTCATAGAGTACTGCAAGGGAGGAAGCCCAGAACATTCCTCTACTAGTCCTTCCATATCAACCTTCATCAATTCAACCACAGAAGTTCCACATGGAAATCCTATCTTGAATGGAGTCATACCCCCAAAACCCAAGCAATCATAAATCCAGAAAAAAGAACTAGCAAAACAAGTACAACAAAAAGAAACACAAACCTTGAACTAATTAGCTTTCTTTTATTTACACTACAATTCAGGTCATTGGGACATATAGTACACAAATCAAAATGAATAGAAGCAATATTCAAAATTAACAAAACAGAACAGTCTAGCTGATAAAACAAAATTAAGAATATTCACGTACCTCATGATTTGTATAATCCAAAAATATGTGCTTTTGAAGAATTTTCCATGGGTCTACCTCGGTGGGGAACTGCAATTACAAAAAAATGAATGAAATAAGTAGTAAAACAATGGGTCTACCTCAATGGGGAACTTGCAACTAAAAAAAATAAATGAAATAAGTAGTAAAACAATGACTATGTTTCAACAGATTCCAAACAGTACAGCTCTTCATAAATCAAGTTGCCTGATGCTATCTTATGCCCATGACTCATTGCATATTCCAAGACCACATAAACACAAGGACTGCAACAACATCTTTGTGATCATGACATTCATTGCATCAAAGTTTGCGATCTTGATAATAGGCATCTGAGTCCCAAATTAAAAGGTTCTAAAGACAACAGAATCTAAACATTTACCTGGTAAGAAACATTCACATATTATACCTTACTGCTACTCTAATATGCTATAATAACTACCTGCCAAACTAGGCCATTCACAAATCACAAGAATATGACGACAATAAAGAAATAAGAATGCTGATGAAAAGTTAGACAAGAAACTCAAGCAATACGTAATAACAAACCCAGTGAAGATGTAATTGCAACATCAAGCTCATTTGTGATGAGCGCTACAAGAAGAAGATTGTAATTTACTAAGTGGAGATTGTTACCTCAATTCCTAAACAGCCAAGTAAAGAAAAACGGACATATGAACCTCCAGCAGTAGCTATTTGCTTATAGGCCTCCACTATGCGGGAAAACGCCAACTTTTGCAATTGATCCTTCTCTTCATCAGAAAGGTCAATAACAGGTGCTGACATCTTGGGCAGGACAAGTTGAGTAGACAGTCCTACAGAAGTTGCTATTGAGGAGTTAATGCTGCTTGCCTCCGTGATAGCTTTCGGGCTAAGTTCCTCAGGCTCTGACCTATCAGTCGATATTGATGGCATTAATTCCAAAGTCAACCTACCCAAACTAGTCACTTGCTCTTGACTTGCATCTTCAGAATCAGTGGGCACTAACGATGAAACAATTGGTGTTTCAGCCAATCCACCACTATGAGAACAGGAATCCAGACCAGGTATCTCACCCTCTACATTATTCCCGAAGTCAAGGACCTCTGATGGTACAAAACTCTTACTAGACACCGAAACCACAGGCTGAATAACAGATGGGATTTCAGCAACAGAAGAAACAGTTAGAGGTACCGGTGCTTGTTCACTTTCATATTCCACCCCAGCACATACCAAATCATTATCAGCCACAGCAACCACAGCCGGGTCCTCATCCCCTTGAAAGTTCTGCAAGTTTTAAGTATTAAGTCACTCCATTCAAACAAAACCATACCCAATTCCATAGGCAAAGCCAAGAAGTGACTCTGGGCTGACCACAAGAAACTAATCCACAAAAATCATCGATCTAGAGTTAGAAGAGATAATAATACCTCAGTATTGATCGATGAAGAATGTTGGCCATCCAACAAGGAATCCATCTGCAGAGGAGCAGCGGACATAGAAAGCAATTCTGTCAAAATTGATGAAAGATTTTTTAATTCGGTAGCACAACTAACACTATTTGGATGAGGAACCATATCCAGTGATGATTCTTCGTGCCCTTCAGATTTAGGGTGATTGGGAGGAAGGTGGTGCATATTAGCCATAACTACTTCAGCTAGCAAGTCTGCAGAGATACTAGAAATAAGAATCTCTAACGATCCAATAGCCTTCTCACCCTGAGCAACCAATGCACCAAACATGGCAACAAGTTGGTGCACAGGTCCATTGTCCACATCTCCCCTGGATTTTTTCACTCCAATAGGAGGAACGTCAACCTGATCTCCGTTTAAATCTTGCTCGGATCCCTCTGAAACAGTAGGTGTTGATCTGATGCGTTTTCCAGACATATCATCATCAACAACATCACTAACACTCTCTACTCCAGATCTTTTCCTCCCAGTATAACTATGCACAGACTCACATCCTCCAATTGAAGACTTCTCCTGCGGAAATTCAACAATTATCAAGTATCTCCAGGATAAGATGGCCATCCATGCATACATGAGTAATTGGGTAGGTAATGTTTCCAGAAGAAGTAAGAAGGTAAACCATATCGTTATACCTGAGTAATTGGTGAATCATCCTTTTGCTCCACACTTCCATTGATCTGGCCAACTTGGTGATGCGTTTTTTCTGCTAAACCCCCATCTTCCAATTCTCTCAGTGCATCAAGTAACCGATCCCGCCACTTTAGAAACGAAAAACAACATTAATGACTTATCATATACCACAAATGACATTTCTGATGTAGATATTTTTATTTTCACATGTATTACTCTGTAAAATCAACAATAAGCGGACAGATTACCAACTTCACACAGCACCGTGAAATTTACAAACGGTGTTACACCACAAAAGTTTAAGTTGTTATGAATGCACCCAAGCTCTCCCAACGACATATACCAAGCTAACAGAAGGAAAAGAGAGAGAACCGCGTATGTGCAGATTATACATTTAAAACATTCAGAAAACTGTCTTAGCAACCTCGAACATGGACAATTTATGAACTACATTTTGGAACCTTTAAAAATCAATAAAGGAACTAATACAATCTCTAATCTGCTTTGTTAACAAGTAGAACAAGAGAAGTAAACAAACAAGTACACAAAGAAGCATTACTTTGAACAAGAATTCATTCATGGATTACAAACCCAAAAGCAACTATTATTCAAAAAAAGCAGTCCAGTGAGCTCAACCCCACATCCCCTTGCGGGAGCCTAAGCGCACAAAATGTACTGAGCATTTTTCAAAGCATTAGTATTCTAGTAAGCACATTCCTTCAACCACTCATCCCCAGGTATCAAAATAATAACTCTTATATCTAACACCAACCCCAAACAGCTCCACAAAAACAGAAAAAGAAATAGAGGAACACAAACAAGAAGGAGGAGGAGGTGCAACAGCCAGCCAACCTCTGATGGTAACAAAGTTAAAGAACTCATCTGCATAAAGATGGTTGACATATGAGAGCTTTTCTTTTTCTTTTCTTCTGAAAGTTACAAGAGCTTTTCTCTCATGAACAATAAAAATTCTCTATAATGGAGAGCTTTTTCTTATTCATGCACAATTAAACAACACAACAAAAATGACATTACCGATGCAATCCCCAATTGATGGGAGACAGACCTAATCTTTGGCAATATATACACAAAGCGGCTATTCATGCACAAAGAAAACTTGCTATAAAATGTGGCTTTTCTCTTTCATGCACAACCAAATTTGCTCTGCAATGGAGAATTCTCATCCTTCTATTACACCATTGTGCTATTCTGTGTTGGGAAGTTTCTAAAATAGAAGTAATTCGTCAACTACACTTTGGACTTTGCTAAGAAGAAAAAGATGAAATACTAGAAAAGAAGAGATACACAAGGCACAGAGTGAAAAAAAGGGCTTTAGGCATGAGCTTAACATTTTGTCCACAGGTGAAGACAACTCCCACGTGTCTATCTATAAAAGATGATTACAATATGGCAACAGCCAAAGCCTAAAACCCTAACCTCGTTTCACAACAATGAGATCTCTAACACGAAACAACCCAAAGTGAGCTCTGCATCTTAGTTGCAGTAACCTCCTATGTGAATGGTGAATCCACCTCAGAACCTCGCTCCCGTGCTCCCAAGTCAAGACTCTCCTAGAACCTTGCTCTCATTGAGAAAGGAACCCGCTCCCAACTAGGATAGAACCTCTTAGGCATACAAATCCCAAAAGCAACAAAAACAAAAGATCCCAAGCAAGAGAAAAGACAAAGTAATGATATGATATTAGAAAAATATTAACTTCAAATTTGCTCAATTACTTTATATAACCATAATATTACTTAGTTACTATGACAATGTTTGCAATTGACATGAATGACAAATGCAAATATTTACTTGCATTACAAATTTATATTTTAGTGTATTATTCCTAAAGGCTCCCCCTCCCGAAAGAGAAGCTCCTATAATCCTTCGCCCCCGATCCCGCTCCCGCCTCGGCTTCGTGCAACTAAGATATGGAGAACAGTTAGAATCTCGTATTAAAATAATTTTATGTTTTGCAATCTAAGAGGTAGAATAATATTTTCTTTTTGTCATTAAATATATAGTTAAATGTCAAAAAATATTTAATTAATTTTCCCTAAATGCTCCCGACGGCGCTCCCACACTTCTATGATCATCCGCTCCCCATTCGTGCAACTAAGCTCTGAATTACATGAGTCCAATTACGAGAGAAGCCATCATGAACGAAACATTTTTAAGTACCCAAATGATGTAATGCACAAACCGAAGAAGTTAAGAGGCATAATTTCCTTGTCTATGGTAGCGAGCTGTTTGTTTGACTTTTTGGACTCTACCTATGATGTATTTAAGCTTGCTATCACAACATAGAAACAATCCAACGTATATCTCTAATGGAGGCCAGCAACCAGGACAGCAGCATGTTCTACCGAATAGAATGAACCAGACCTATGAAAGTAATGTTGGCCAAGCTTCCAATCATATTTGCTTCAATGCATTATTTGGAATTTGCCTATTAGACAACGCTAGTGAAAGGCCAAAGCATGACTTAACCCAAAAGGGAGGCTTTAAACGGTCTAGTCAACAGGGGACAAAACTAATTGCATTGTGAGGTATAGGGTTCCCGTTCAAGCAAGGATCAAATCCAGCTAAAACTGAGTCAGCTCAGCCAATTTGTATCCATCTTGCAACCACCCAAGATGGTGTTGGTAGGATACAAGCAACTAAAAATCATTTGGTCCACCCCACTCATGACATGCTTCAGATATCCCCAAAATTAATCAAGAGCATAAAATGATATGAGGTATACAAGAGACGGCTTGCAATACATGTTTGATGAACATTGGCCTCCAAGACACCCCAAGCCTGTTTCCTAACACCCTCTTACCTTCTACACGTCGCATCCATTCCCCACATTTCCAACACTCCATAACCTGCTCTTTCATTTTCCTGCATCAGAACTTATAGCCTTCTTGGAATTCTGAGGGGCTGAAAAAGATTTTTACTTCACCTTTCAAAATAATATGCCACAAACTTGGGTCAAGAAAACATCAAACCCCATGCTTGAAATCCCTTCCTGTGTCAGAAGGAGGAGTAAAATACAATGGCATTGCTCGTCCATCTCCCCCAGATGGTTAGCATTTGGAGAGAAACAATGGACAGCCAGATAATGACAATTAGTTGGGCTGAAATGAGTTGAAACCATGCATGCACATGAACATCACCTATTTCCATACATGTTATCCCATGTCAGACAAGAACGTTGAAAAGTAAGATTCAAATGCACAATTAAAAATTAACTCAAATGACCAAAATAAATAAATCAAACAATGTAAACCTCACCCAATAAAAAAAAAATCGAAGCATGAACAGAAGAAAAAAAAAAAAAAAAAAACCGAGCCTTAAGGTTGGGAGATATCAACAGAGGCATCAGATAATTGTTCATGGGGGAACTTCAGGATCAATACATATATTGTATTATTACTTCGACCCACAAGCGTGTCCATAACAGGCAAGGGCCCGAAAGTAAATTGTGAAGCTATAAAATTAAGAATTTACTCTCAACAAACAACAGGGAAGATCCATACAGGCGCAGCCCCTGGGTGTGTACAATTCAAGCAGCATGTGAAGGCATTCTTTAAAGCATAATGTGCTCCAGAAGCACGAAATCCTTTGTTCACAAAGCTGGAGGGCTCCAAACCAAGTAAGACTGGTAGAATGCGACCATAAAAGGCAGGTCTTTTCTTTGCAATAGCTGAAAGACTATCAAGAAACATAAACATGAAGTCAGTGGGGCACAAATTATGATGCAGTAGCAGGTTTCTAGGAAATGTCCTTAAGAGCTTAAAACAAATAAATGATTAACAACATAACCATAAGATGAAAAAAAGAAAAAAAGAAAAAAGTAAAGCTTTCATGCATCATAGAATACAGCACAAAAGTGCTGACGTGAGGGCAAGTTTAAGTGCAATGACATAAACCATGGATGTAAGAAAGACATGTACTAAAGCTATGAGCCAATGATATAATCCAATGAAGGTCAGAAATATGATTAGAGCAAACAATGAACATATAGCCCGAATTTGGTGATGATCTGGGAAAAACCTCCATTTAACATTTTCTGATAACGAAATGCATGCGCATATGCAAAACCACCAAATGCATACCTATTGATGAGCACGATAATCATCGAGTTACTAAGAGAATTCACCATTGGGAGCCTGAGCTCATCAAGCAATAGCCCCAAACTTTGACTTGCTTCAATAGATAAATCTCCAACATTGAGCAGAGGGTGACCTCCACGAATCCACGATACATTGAACTCCACAAGCTTCTCTAAATGAGTGAGCATAAGCATAGAAAGATCATTTAAGCAGCTTATAATAACAGATTCCACGTGCAATATGTCAAAAGTTTAGGCCTCTAATAGTGTTACCTTCAGAGGTTTGATGACGAGGTGGCTCTGAAGAGCCACTAGGATCAGGTGTATAAAGAAGAATAACTGCTTCAACAAACTTCACTGCTGGTAACCTTATCCCATCACTTCCCGGCTTGGTATCATTGCCGTGCAAGGAATTAGACCATATACCAAATCTAAATAACTGCATCACATATAAAGTTTCTGCTTACCTGGAAAGCTATTGAGCATATTTTGTCCCTAAACCTTAGCACCCATGCCCATGATGATTCAAGTGAACCATCCAACTCACTTGAGTACAAACCCTGAAACAATGATTTAACATGCATATGAACATTACGATTTAACAAAGACGAAAACATAACATTAAATGGGTAGTGAGCAGTGTTGTCACACGGGTATATAATAGAGAAATAAGTCGTTACAACATAACGCAATATTCCAATATAACCACGTCAATAACCCTTAATCATTTTGTAGCGGAGATCAATACAGCATGACTTCTAAAAACAACAGCTGGTGGCTTCAATTGCCTATGCAGGTCAGATTGATTGGTTCCACTAAAAAAATTCCAGAATAGGCCAGCAAGAAACTCAACCAGGAATGACTGAACAATACCCAAAAAAACATCAAGGGATTAAGAGATAACATGCATGATGCAGAATGAATAAACGAACTAGATGAAACCCTGTAAATAAGAAGTTGATCTGTTGGAATAAGATAAGATGCTAGAGCAGAGCAAGTTGAGTACATTCTGCCCAGACACTAAACGATATATGTAATACAATGTTGAAATAGCTAAACATAAATTCATTAGCTTCTGGCAGTTTCATTTAAGAATACATTTCACACATAAATCATGAAAAGATGTCACATCCAATCCCACATAAGAGATTCATAAACGCGAAGTACCTGGATTGCAACTTTTATGAGAGTGGAACGAAATAGTTCAACTCCACAAGCGACGGCTTGTCGAGCGACAGCTGGTGTTCCATCTTTCAGCACAGTAATCAGAACAGGTACAATTTCAGGTATGAATTCCATATGCTTCAACCCTATATCACCAACCATCCTACAAAAGTACAAGCCATTAGTAAAACCTTGTTCCACTAAAAAATAAGAGGCATCAGGTTGAAGAAATTAACAACACAATGTGTACAAATGGAAAGTCATGGCAAAAAAAATGCATCCTATAAATCCTACAGAAAAAGGATAAAGAGAAGAGAATGGGAAAAACGTCATCACAATCGAGTTGCTCCTGTTTGTAAAATGTCATCACAGCAGCAGAACAGTTGTGGTCCTCGTGGACGTTAATTTTCTGTCTTAAAACTCATGGAGTGCATGCAAGAAAACTTGCACGAGGAATGTCAAGATTGTATACCATAATCATGAAGAGTCAACAAGATTATCAACTTCAAAAATTTACTCATTAAGACGTATGTAGGACATGAGTGGACATCAAGTTTTTCAAAATGTCCGAAGGAATAGTTGCAACAAAGAAATTGCATTTTTACCAGTTCCACGACAAACTGGATTCAACTACAGAATAGGGTGTGATTGGACAAAAACATGGGGTACTATTGTTATTGTCTTCACGGTCATTTCTCTGAACTCTCAGATTTGCATTAAAAAAATTCAACATTAATCACCAAACTGAATTAAAAAGTAAACCATTATGAAAAAAGGCCCAAAAAAGTTCACTTAAAACAAAAAAAGTTCAAAATCACATTTTCCAGGGAAAAATTCAAAAACCCCCCCATACTTTGACATCAATATCTCATCACCCCCAAACTTTCAAAATTATCAATTGCACTCCCGAACTATTATTCCGTTATCAATTACACTCCCACCGTCTCAATCCGTTACTTTGCTAACAGAACACGCTAACGTGGACACTAACGGAGGGATAAAATGTTAATTCCCTAAAAAAAAAAACTCAGATTTGGAAAAAATCAAAACTAATCTCTCTCTCTCTCTCTCTCTCTCTCTCTCTCTCTCTCTCTCTCTCTCTCTCTCTCTTCCATTGCGTCCCCCCTTCTCTCTCCTCCCTACCCACCGCCTCTCCCACTCGCCCCCACCACAACCACCCCTACCCGAATTGCTGCAATAGAATTCCCGATCTCCTCTTTCGTTTTGTGATCCGAATCTCTCTCTCTCTCTCACACACACACGGCATTTTTCTGTCTTTTCACGATTTTGGACATACCGAATTGTTAAAAGAAAATTATATAGTGGTTTAAATGTTATCATGCCTAACCAAACCCAAGTCCCAAAAATTCATGTAGGAGTATTCTAAATAGATTACGCAATTTTCTTGATATCGGATTTACTCCTCTTTATTTGCATCTGTTTGAGTGTCTGTATGTATTTGGATACTAGATGTACACATTGATGTAAAATTGCATAGTTATTTGGATACTAGTGTTTGAATCTCCTATTTCCTTCTTTCCCTTGACTTTGCATCTATGGAGAGACAGAGACAATCGGAGAAATATGTTTGAAGACTTCCATTTCAATCTGACCAAGAGGAAACCCAGAATACGCAATAGATTACTTAAAATACATAGAAGAAACCCAAAATCAGTTGTATTTCATTGAAACTAAATTAGATCTGAAAATCAATTTCAAACACGTCGCCGAAGTCAAAGTCACCGCCGGCTCGCCGTCTTTCGAAGTCTGGGATGCCGTCGCCGTCTTTCGAAGTCTGGGTTTGGTCCCTGGATTGAACCGAACTGGGTTTGAATGGAGAGTTGGTTTTGGGTTTGGTCATTGGTTGGTTTTCTACACAGGTCCACCTCCTTGTGTAGAAGAAGAAGAAGAAGAAGAAGAAGAAGAAGAAGAAGAAGAAGAAGAAGAAGAAGAAGAGAGAGAGAGAGAGAGAGAGATTTGAGTTTTTCTTTTTTTCAGATCTAAGTTTTTTTTTTTTTTTAAGGGATTAACGTTTTATCCCTCCGTTAGTGTCCACGTCAGCGTGTTTCGTTAGCAAAGTAACGGATTGAGACGGTAGGAGTGTAATTGATAACGGAACAATAGTTCGGGAGTGCAATTGATAATTTTGAAAGTTTGGGGGGTGATGAGACATGGATGTCAAAGAATGGGGGTTTTTTTGAATTTTTCCCCATTTTTCACTATCTTCAGTGTTTTAAGATAATCTTACTTAGATATTTTGAATTTCAGTCCATATTTTCAAATATTAAAAATTGCAAAAGTTTCTAATCCAAAAACTTTAAAATAAAACTAATCAAAATTTCAATAAACATTACTCGTACAGTTTTTGAGAAAATTTGTTTTGTCCAGACACACCCTAAATGAAACTATTAGAAACACTGAAACAGCTTTCTTTGCTCATACATACAAATCTTTTCTTTGCTCATAAATTTTCTTAGAAACAATCACAAGAAGTAGCCATAGCAAGCTCACCCGAGACCGATGGATACAAGAACGAATCTGTACCGATAAGGGTGTTTGTACCAAAATTTTCAAACGTAGCTTTTGCAGCTCCATATTTGAATTCCCAAATAGGCTTATGCTATGATCCTTAGTGCCAGTGGTTTATGAAACTGGCGAGTTAGAGTTAGAGCTATACCGTATTTCTGAACACCAAATCAATCAAGAATCTTATTTGAATGAAAACTCAACATACGAGATCCCTAAACCAAACTGATCTCCATTCGATATGGTTATGGTTCATGTAAACGGGTTCCTAAACCAAAACAATCTCCATTGGATATGGTTATGGCCTATGTAAGCGGGTTTCTGTACAAGTTCTGTTTTGGTTACAAGTTCATGGATTTGTTTTGTTTTGTCAAAAGATCAGGTTGAACCTACCCATTGCCATCCCTAAGCCCACAACACATCACTGACTCAGAAAAGCATATGAGAACTACTGCACTGTCTAACAATATAAACAACAAATACAAGTATATGTCAATAGGAGTTGAGATGCCAGCCTAAATGACTAACTTTTGAACCAGACCGAATCGATCGGTGTGGAGGTCAAGGATGAGAGGGAGGAACTCAGAGAGCAAGGCCAAGTCGGTCTCGTCCTTCAACTGCCACACGACTTTGAGTTTCAATTAAAAATCACATTTTTCACTAAAAGGGGTTGGGCACACACAGTGTGTCCATGTGTGAATGCATTGTATGCGCAAATGGGAGAGTGGGTAGTTGATGGAATGTGGGGTATGGTAGTTAGAGTGAGAGTGATTTTACATTTACCACCCTAATAGTTAGTTCTTGTTGTGGTTAAACTGTTAAAGAGCAGTAAAAACTTCTCTTTTTGTGGGGTAATTCTAGAAATCACTTTTGTGACGCAGCTTCACAAAAGTGTTAATGCAAAAGTGGGCAGCCCCTTTCTATATTAGTTTTGCGCCTTGAGGGTCGACTGTTTCAATTTCGGTCCCCTTCTTCTTTAACATCTTTTCAATTCCTTTCGAGACAAATGATTAATTCCAAAGTAATTTTAACAAAAATCTAATCAAAATATCACTAAACAACGTAAACATAGATAAATCACTGTCCTCAGAAAGAGAAAAAAACTAAATTTCTGTACTCCAATTACTGGATTTGATTCCAAGTATAAGGACATTACTGGATCCAGAAAACCATACTAGAACAACTGCACTGTCTGCGAACATACAAACCTACAAATACACATATACGTAAATGGGAGTTAAGAGGCCATACTCAATGATGGGCTTGTGAACCGGAATGAACCGATATGTATGGAGGCGAGGAGGAGAGAGAGGAACTTACAGAGCAAGGCCGAGTTGGACCAAGCCAACTCGACCTTCAATCGGCGAAGGAGTTTGAGCTTCAATTTAAAAGAAAAAAATCACATTTTTCACTATATTTATGGGCTTGAGGGACTCAGCTATCACAATTTCGGTCCAAATTTTTATGTTTTTTTCATTCCTCTAGAGACAAATGATTTATTCCTATCAAATTTTGACAAAATATATAATTTCTGCACTAGAATTACTGCATTGGACATCACTGGATTCGGAATAAAGTACATCAGAATTACGGCACTTTCTCCAAATATACAAGCATACATGCACATGTATATGTAAATAGGAGTTGAGAGGCCATACTCAATGATGAACTTGCGAACCGGACTGAACCGATCAGTGTGGAGGTCGAGGAGGAGAGGGAGGAACTCGGAGAGGAAGCCCGAGTCGAACCGGGTCAATTCGACCTTCAACTGGCGCAGGTGTTCGAGCTTCGACGGTATGTCCATGGCGGACTTGGCCGAGTCTATGAAACCCGCGACCTTCTCCCTCGAACGCGCTGCCATGATTCCCACCATTGCGAAATTCGAAACCCTAGGTCGTCGGATTCACTGGTGTAATGTCATGGAGTTGGAAGTGTGAGGATTTTGGGGGAATTGAGAACGGAGAACTGACATAAAAAATAAAATACTGAAAACGTGTTTGCCAATTACACTTTCTGAAAGCGTGGTTAGCAAACACAAGGCGTGTTTGGTAAGCACGCCTTCAGCTGCTGCCAGGCGACTCTTCCAGAAAGCGTGGTTCCAGCAAACACAAGGCATAGGTTCCATGTCACAAGTAATCTAACGCCTTCAGCTGCTGCCGTTTTTTTTTTTTCTTTTTTCGAATTCTTCCAGCTGTCACCATAGGTTCCATGTCAAAGAAACTTTTCGTGTAATCCACCTAACCAAATAATTAAGTATTGCGTTTTTTTTTTTCTTTTTATCACGAACGAAATAAAAAAATGGTTGTGGGCCGGTGTCACAGGTAACTCAATGAAAATTTGTGTGAAATGGAAGTTTGGATAACTCGAACTTTTTTTTTGAAAAATATTAGATATATTTCTCATACAAGTCTAAAACTTCAAATAAATTTTTATTTTGTTCATAAAGAAGTCTATACATATAGAAAATTATAAACACATGTTAAAATTTAAGTTTATAATACTTTTTAAGTGTACAAGTTATAAAATTTTCATTATGTATATGAAAGTTTATATATGTTCAAGGTTATCTATGAAATTTTATGAGATAATCATATTTATTCCAAATAGCCTAATCGAGCCGAATAAAATCCTTTTCATTTATTAAACGAGCCTAAAATTGAGGTTCGATGTTGATTCGTTTAGTATTCGAACCGAAAAAATGACAATCGGTTCGATTCATTTCTCTAGTCACAGGTACTTATTTACTGGAATCTTAATTCCTTGTGTTTTTCATGTAATGGAACCTAACCAAATAAGTACTGGTTTTTTTTTTTTGTTTTTTTTTTATCACGAACGAAATAAAAAATGGTTGTGAACAAACAACAAATACATCAAAAATTTAAATTAATGGGGAGCATTCATTTTGATAAATGCCTCATATTCCCTAACCATAAAAAATCCTTTTCAATATGCAAAAAACGTATGTTTGTTTCTAATGGTTCTGACGAGGTCTGTTTTTCTAGTCGTAACTTCCGAGTTATGTGTGACATCAAATTGTTGAATACTTTGTAAATGTAACGTGTTGATCCTTTCTTTTCCTTTTTCTTAAGACTTACGGCTTGCTAGTGTATTATGCATAATCGCTACTAATAAAACATGATATGTGAAGTGGTTGTACGAATTTCTATGTCATGTATGAAAAATTCTAGTTTAATATAGGTCGGCTTTCTGGCTTGTGTGTTCATAATTGAAACAGACTTTTTCAGCTTTGGAATCCAAAGCTCTCACAAAGCATTGTAAGATGAGGACCCGCCCACATGTCTGTGTCACTTGTCAATTTAGTTGAGTCATAAGCTTGGTTGGTGTAAAAGATGCTCTCCTTCGCTAAATGCATATCTGATTCGTAGAGCATCTTGTAATATGTAGAAGGCATCACACAACATTGTGAAAATAAATCGAAAGCTCTCTAACTCATTATCATTGATGAGGACACAGTTTTTTATACAGAAACTTAGTTAATTTTGGTTAAAATTCATATCCTCAAGAAGAAGAAAATAAGTAAAGAAAAAGGAAAGTAAAGTTTATCTCTCAAGCAATGGTTTCAACTCAAATAAAAGGCATTTTTATTTCTATATCATAGAAAACAGTTTCATAGGAGTATAGGACTACTCAATCACTTTTCGATAATTCCTTCTGCACCGACGGGAATGCACCGACCACGTACCGACGGTGTCGGGGACGCCGTTGTGGGTCCCAACCGATTGATCTAAGCCGTTCATCCTTCTCAAAATCAATTTCGAGTGGGCCCACAAATTTTGAATGAAATGGGGTGATTTTGGATCGAGCTCATACAGCCGTCCGATTGCCTCGATTCCCGCGTGGGCCCACTCGGAATTCAATTTTGAGAAGGATGAATAGCTCGGATCGATCGGTTGGGACCCACAACAGCGTCCCCGACGCCGTCGGTACGTGGTCGGTGCATTCCCGTCAGTGCAGGTAGAAGGGTTCATCACTTTTTTCACGTCCATTTCGTTTAGATCCTTCAACTATTCCATTTCCTTTTCCTAGTTTTCAAATCCTTTATCTTTCAAACCCTTAATGAAATCGTAAGAATACTGATTAGATACAGTTTCGTACAAAGTTTAACTGTAGTCTAGGGATATTAGAAACTTCTACCTGTAATGCTGTGCCATAAATACTGAGGGCAGTATAATTTTGCAGGGATCCGGGGGTGGTGCCCTCCCAAAACTACGTAGTTTTTGTCCATTTTGTTAGAGGGACAAGGGAGTTGTTTGGCCCTCTATTTTTCCTTGTTTCTCCTTAATTCAACCCATAAAAACGACGTCGTTTTGGTCACTCTTTTTTTGTCTTCCTTCCTTTGATTTTATTGTTTTTTCACTCATTTGCTTCTTACTTTTTTGTGCCCAAAAACCATATATCAGGACACCATTTATAATTCCTTGATTTGGATCATCTTTGGTGAAGTGAGTAGTGTGCCTGCTAACATCGGACTTTTTAAGTCATTTAACAACAATTCTTGTTCTTTCAGTTTACAAGAGAATATCCATACCCAGATATGAGATTCAAAGCAATAAAATACTCCTAAAAGGTTAATAGGAGTTAAAATACTCCTAAAGGACCCACTGGTTTTAGGATTGAAACCCAACCTTAAAACGGACTGAATAATGAAGAAATTCATACCTTTTTAGATTCTGGCGACCACACCAAAACTCCGGCGACCCCAAGATATTCCGGCGGTGGTCGATCAGCAACAGAAAGGGTTGATGATGCTACTCAAGCAGAAGGAGCAGGGGTGGGGTGATGAGGGTGTGGGCATTTGGCGGGAGAAATGTAAAAGCGTTGAGATGTATTTTGGGAGAAATAGGGTTTTTGTCTGGGCCACCAAAACGACGTCGTTTTGGTGGGTTAAATTAATGAGAAACAAGCAAAAATATAGGCCAAACAGCTCCCTTATGTCTCTAACAAAACTACGTAGTTTTGAGAGGGCAACATGGATGCTGCCCCTTACCAATGCAGACTTTGTTGGCTTATGCGCATTAGTTATTTGTTTGCTTCCTTCCTAGATCACAGAAATCGTTGAGGCTCTGAATGTAATAATCACTTTGCTGCTGTTGAACTTTCTTGCATTTCTAATTCTTCATGCGTTTAAGTTCTTTCTTACTATCCTCTATTTTTTTTCAAATTGAAAAAAATAAAAATAAAGTTATGTTTGTTTGTACGTTTGTCTATGCCTTTTAAGACCACAAAAATAATGGAGAACATGGGAAAACTTGAAATAATATATGAATATATTATTTGTTTGTACGTATATTTTATACACAAAGTGACCCATTCAAGGATTTTGAAGCAAATAAGTAGCTCTAGTTTGCTGATAGATGAATATGTACGGTTTGGTTTGGCCAGGAAAACCGGGTTCGTCACTCCAAGATACAAATTTTTTTTAATTGGTTCAGTATAGCATTAAACCCATGTGTGCAACACACTAGATTATTTTCCTATTAACCCACCAGTCCAGATTCAATCAGTAAAAGCGAATAGAAAAAGGGTATGGGTCAGCTATTTCAAATTGTAAAGAATTTTGTTGGGTGAGGCCACGTTAATACCACCACTCTACATGGGGCCTTAAAGAATTCCTAAGTTATAGTTCACAATGCCCACAAATCGACCCACAAACAGAACTTTTGACTTCAGGCGCATATATACAAGAAAAAAACACACCACAACTGAGAGAGAGAGAGAGAGAGAGAGAGAGAGAGAGAGAGAGAGAGAGAGAGAGAGAGAGAGAGAGAGAGAGAGAGAGAGAGACGAACTGACCTGAGAGACGAACTGACCTGTAGATCTCCAAACCGAGATCGAGGAAGGTGCAAAACGAAGAGAAAGCCGCCGGAGTGGTGACCGCCGGCGGTGAAGAGGTCGGAGGCCGCGATCGAAGTACGAAGACAATGGTGGCGATGGAGTTTCAGAGCCCTAGAGAGAGAAGAAGGTGAACGATAGTGAAAAAGTGAACTTTTTAACCATATAAGGAAATAACAGTGGCAAAACCTTTTTAACCATATAAGGAAATAAACATGCTTTAATTGTACACACGTTTTTAAAAGTGTGTTTTGTAAACATGTCTTCTCAAAGCGTGTTTAATAAGAACACTTTCTATTTTATTTTTTCGTGCCATTTTCGTGTATAAAGCGTGTTCGCAAAAAACGTTTTTTAAAAGCGTGTTCACCAAACACGCTTTCAAGCTGGATTAGGATTAAGTTAATTTTTTGGGTTAATTTGTCTTAACAAACAAAAGAAGCGTGTTTGCCAAACACGTTTTCTAGAAAATGTGATTTGTAACCACGACTTCACGTAGTTCGGGAATAAAGTTAAAAAATCCTTGTTTTATTTAATTAAGATATAAAAAAAAATGCAAATTGGTTAATTAGCCGTTAAACGGATCCTTCTGCTGCTAGGCTAGTGGTTCTAAACGGGTCGTATTTGATGATCCTATGTACTTGACGAAAATTTCTAATTGGTGCCCTAAAATATAGGAACCACTAGCCCAACCGAAGCCGAGCCGCTGCTGTGCACCATATGCGTTGCACCATGCGATGCACATCGCAACCACCTATCTTGAAAATCAATGGTCCGGATTCGCAGAAAATTTCTTATGGGTAAGAAAGAATTTTGACCGGTAAGAAAGCGTCTGTGAATCCGGACCATTAAAAACACTTTTGGATGACTGAGATTAGTGTATTGCACGGTGTAGCACATATGATGTGCTGCAAGATCCCTCAAACCTTCTTCTTTATAGCTTAAATAAATTACCACATTTTGAAACTTCATGAGTTTGAAAGCTTGAGCCTTTGTGAGCTTAAGCTTGAGCTTGAAAGCTCAAGATTGATCGACTTGCATCTTTCACAATCTCGAGCCAAGCTTGAACACATAATAAGGAGTCAAGCCACGCTGAAGTCATGCTACACTCGGCTTGTTTAGCTCGATTAGCACCCCTAATCGTAACGAGAAGTCCTACACTCAAGTCATATTTTAGAAAACAATTCACTGTGTTTGGTTTAGAGTTTTGAGAAGAAATTTTTTGAGAAATTTTTTGAGATAGTGTTTGGATGAGTTTTTGGAAAAAGTAATAATTAGAGAGATGTGTAATGATTGGAGAGAGATAGAGAGAAAAATGAAAATAATGATTGGATGGAAGGATATGAGTAGAGAGAGAAAAGTGATTAATGATTGGAGAGATGAGAGATGGGGAAGGAATCTTTTTGGAAATTTTTTTGGAAATGTGAATCAAACACAGTGAATATGTTGCAAGTATACTTGTCTTTTTACCCGAAAAAAGGTCGTAATTAAATCAAATTTCAACCACCAAGGTTGAAATACAAGTGGTAACTCATACAATGTACAGGAATATCAAAACTTTTGAAACTTCTAGATATCAATTTTACAATTTGCAGAAAATATAATGAAAGGTAGGGGTGCAAAAGAGCATAGTTTTACCAAGCTCGAGCTTGACCCGTTTATTGAACGAGCAAAAACATGAGTCTGAGCGCTGCTACAGCTTGAGCCAAACCGAGCTCATTAACGAGCCAAGCCAGGCTTATGAACTAAACGAGCGTTTTATAAATAAGCCAAGTCTATACAAACGAGCTGAGCTTTAGAGTGTTAAGTTCGGCTCGTATGCTAAATGAGCCTAAACTCGAGCTTAAGGCCATCCAAGCCAAAAGTTGCTCGCAAATAGCTCGGTTCGTTTGTAGCCCCAACCAAAGAGGGTTTCACTTGAAACTAGTCTACAAGCCTGGGGAATAAAATGTAAAACAACAAATACGGGGGAGAAAAGCACAAATAGATTTCAAGGATGGGCTTAAGGAAATTCTGAAACCACAGTAGCAGATAAGGCGTGAAAGGGAGAGAAACAGAGAGAATCAGTTGGGGAGAGATGGCAATTCAGCTGAAACTATTCCACACAGCTCTCTCCACCACCCCTCACCGGTTCTCAGCTACACATAGAAATGCAGTCTCGGGCAAAGCCCAACAGCTCATACAATCGGGCAAGGTCCGACCCGTATTGCCAAAGGAAGCAGCTTCAGCAATGGAGTCCGAAGGCTACATTCTTCTGGACATAAGACCAGAGTGGGAGAGAGAGAAGGCACGTGTTTCCGGGTCACTGCACGTGCCGCTCTTCGTCGAAGACATGGATAATGGCCCGTTAACTCTCCTGAAGAAATGGGTTCATTTTGGGTACATTGGCTTGTGGACTGGACAGAATTTCACCATGATAAATCCTGATTTTGTCCGGCAAGTGGAAGTGAAGGTCCCTGATAAGGAGTCTAAGCTTCTTGTGGCTTGTGGAGAAGGACTAAGGTTAGAGAAACTTGATTATCTTCATGTTCTTGGTTTTTGACAATTTTTTTAGCTTAAAATGTCTTCTTTATTTCAAGATTTTGCACCCCGTTTGATTGGTTGGATTGCTATAACATGTAATTTCATAGGATTAGTAGTTCTGAAATTCCCATCATGGAATATGTCGAACATGGTTTTAGTTTAGGTACACATGGGATGTAAATGAACCGGGCCATTTGCAAACTAATCGGTTTGATTCGTCTTTTAAAATTAACCGAAATTTAGCCTCAATTTTAGGCTCTGTTAAATGAGCCAAACATGAACTTAGCAATATTCGTCTCGATTCGACTCGCAAGCATATATATGGTCCGGATCCCATAAAGGATCCCAGATTTTGCTTTCATCCGGGACTCACCGAATTCTCAACTTTTTCGATCAAATTTTGAAGATCTGAACTGTTTAATGTGTTTAAAATGTAATTTTAAGGGTCTCCGCGAGGAATCATAAAAAAAAGACCGGGAAGGACTTGATCCGATCAGTTTTCGATAAAATTGTTTCTTCATTTTTCTTTTTTCTGTCAAGACAATAGGATTTTAGTATGTTAGTAAAGGCCAACATCATTCCACCGACTTGAACATGAGACCTCTCACATAAGTGTCCACTCACAACTACTTGAGGTACAACTTTGGGTCATGTGTACTATCCACTTGCTTGCACTTGTATATTTTTTTTTAATAATTTTGTATTTGTATAAGTATATTTATCAACATAATAAAGCTGATATTGGCACTTCTAGACCTATATGCGAATATAAATATACTAGTTCTTTAGATCATTAAGGCTCGTGAACAAATTCGGAATCGCCTTAAACTTAGGCCAACTTAGCTTGATCTCCGCTTGTCGAATTTTCATTGGAGTCGAGCTCGAGCGTGAACACTGTAAAACTTGGATCAGTTGGGCTCGTTTGCATCCCTAGGCCTAGACGACTAATGTGTATTACCTTCAAGACTGTTGGAACGGATTTCTTCAACTACCAGCTAATTATTAGTACATAGCTCAAATATGGTGCTCACTTAAACCATGGCCACTTTTGATTCTTTCAAAATAGGTCTATGATGGCGGCTTCAAAACTGCACGAAGGAGGATACAGTAACTTGGGATGGTTGGCCGGCGGATTCACCCGCGCTAAAGATGATGATTTCTCTGGCGTCGAAGGGCCTGAAAAGTTGCAGTATGCCACAATTGGGGGCGTGTCCTACTACTTCCTTAAGTTAATCTTACTGTTACAAGCTATAGGAAATAAGAGCTAAAGTGCTGAAGCTAAAGCTAAACCTTCTGAAAGCTCTATCATTTGAAACAGAAGAAGGCATTTTTGAGTTTGTAAATTTCTTGATTGCTATTCTACCCCTTCCTCAACGAACAGAGGGTTATTTTCCAAAGGCCATAACATCATATCATGAAGTACGGATATTTGTGGATTTCTTGAGACTTTAAATAGCTTGGGAAAATGTTAGTAATTCTTCCGCTGCGTACTTATTTTAATGAGCGAGATAATGGTGGAAAGTAGAAGAAATAGAAAAAGGTGTTAGCATATGTCTTACAAGCACATGATAAGAATGCATTAAATCCTTTATGTGACTCCACTTTTATGGAAATGTGAAATTGACACTAAAGTAATAAATGCTGCATTTGAAGATAGTGGTTTTTTAAACGCTGGACAGAAATGGCTCTTTGATGTCAATAACTCAACCCATGTCATTACCTCATCTATGTGACATGCAAAAACACCCCCTTAATCGGTTAAAGAAATGACGAAAATGACGGTTATTCCTCTTAAAAATTGTCCACACTGACCCCATCATCTATAAACATCGTGTAAATAGACCATCTGTCTCTTTTTCTCTCCCATCATCTACCCACTACCTCTCACCACCACATCGCCTCCGCCTCCTCTACCCACCCATGAGAAAACTCATTCCCATTACCCCCACCACCACCAACCCATCTCCATCCCCATGACTCCCCAATTCCTCCTATTCCCACCCACTCTCTCTTTAGTCTCCTTATTGAGCCAAATTTTTTGACTTAACACAAAACATATTAAATTTTTGACTTAACACAAAACATATTAACCAAGATGTGTAGATAAGCCCTTGTTGGCTTTTCTCAGAGATTTGTTACAGACTTGCACCTAATGGTTTTGAGTTTTATTTATCCATGAATAGGTTGTTATCCTTGTGAGCTTTTCCCCTCGAACAATGACAAAAATAGTCCAAACTTGCATAGTTTTTGGATCCCGTATCAAGTGATACTGTGGGCTTCACAAACCATGTAAGTGTGGAGAAACCTATGGTACATGACAAAGGATACTAGACTGCTGTTCCTCTCTCTCTTTCTCCCTCACCATTCTTTATCACAAACGAAGCTCAACCAAATTGAAAAACCCAAAATCGAGAGTAGGATAACATATCATGAAAAATACTATTTAAAGCTTCAGCAACTTAATACCACACCCTTGGGTTATCTCTAAATGTACTTCCCCTTTGTAATTTTACTACAAACGTATAAATAGATCGACTACATAACCAAACGTTGTTACATTAAAACACGAAGAGGAAAAAAATGCTTCACCACCAAGATTAAGTTGGTCAAGGGGTAAAAAATCGGCTACTTGAAAAACCACAATGGAAAAATTGGAGCCCAACAATCTAGAACTGCTTATACAATCCTGTAAATCCTCATCCCAAGCTATTACAATCAACTTGTTGACCTCATCTCCATACTCAAAATAAGTTTCGGCCTCGAGTTTTAGTCCCCTTTTCACTTGTTGCTCTAGCTCTGCCATTCTCCAAGGCCTAGACAGCCGAAACTTCACTATGATATTGTTTACATATCTTGCCTTTGCACTCACACCATTTGTGTTAAAAGCTGCCAAGGCTTTGATCAGAAGGCAGAATATCAAAATTGAACTTTTGGGTTCTCTCTTGATAAACAACTGCAAAAGATTTGCCAGGGCAAAATTGACTGATAAGCCTTTTCTTCCCGGCCATTTGTGGCTTAACAGAACAAAAAAAAAGGAGGCCATCTATGTATATCATGTTCCCAATAGGCACGCTTCAGTAAACCTGCTAACTGCAAAAAGGAAGAATCCAATCAGAGCATATCACCATTTTTTTTTTTTTTTTGAAAGGACATATCACCATTTGTACATTTTAAACACAACTATCCATTTCTTTCTCTTCTTACCCAAACTAGTCGTAGCGGACGTGCTTCGCACGTCACCGTGTGCTCAGTGGTGAAAGATTGTTTAGTGATGAAAGCTGCTGTTTAATTTTTACAATAATAACCTACATGTATGCGCATTCTATTAATAGAGTTAATTAAGGAAGAAAAGGTACAGGAAGATTAAAGAGACATTGAAGACAGAAATAGTGTTTCGAACGAAGGCCTGAATATCATTAGTCCGTGTGAAAACATTGAAGCATTTAATCTAGCTTAATACTAGTACGTTTAATTCTTGTTGAAGCTATACTGGGTTCGTATCAAACGGGAAAAATACAATAGAGGTTACACAGGCAGAAACAGCTTGTAATCTAAGTTATGCTAATTATAGCAATCACTATGCCCAACACCAATAATCAATCGAATAATAGATAATGTCAAAGCACCGATCATTCAAACCTCCAACCAAACTCTCACAAATTGAAGTCAAAATGCTTCTAGTGATAAACAAAAGCTGCATAAAAGGAAACAATGGTACTCTTCGAAAACCGAAATCCCATAGGCAATTACATAGTATCCTATTATACAGGTTCAACATTCGTTCTTATTATTGTAGGCTGAGATGATCCAACTCAAGTCTTCAGGCAGTGACACTGGAATTACTTCACTCAGACAAGATTTATTGTGAAACAGACGTAAGGATGTGCATCCGCATCACCACCAAGACCAGCCATGCCTCCTTCCTCTTCATATTTCCAGTATGCACTGCAATTTCATTTATTGAACGAGTAGTATCAACACAACAGAGACATCAATGCAGGGCAAAAAATTGTACTTCCCTTTTCGAGTACATTTATCAAGGTCCTTCTAAATAGGGCAGTATTTCTATGCAGATGTCTCTGTTCAATGAGATCAAACTTGTAAAACTACTTTTTGCTCCATAGCATCTTGACGCTGCTGTAATTGACCAAACAGCCCTAAATTTCTCATAAAAAACGTAGTGCTTTGAAATTCCCTAACGTGATGTTCAGATGAGTCCAGGGAAAGGTAAATGAAAGAGGAGCGAAATTCGTTTTGCATGCTCATCTTTTCATGAGTATGAAAACAAATAGAAAAGCGACAAATACATGTTCATCTTCTTATTTTGTCAAGTTAACCAAACCAAAGCCCTATCATTAGCAAATTTCACGAAGATACTGTTTTTGTACCTTTTCCCTTTCATTTTTTTCTCATTACTCCACAAATCTATGATCCAAAGATAGCATAGAAGAAGAAAAAATATACAACTCAATCACATACCTCCAACGCCAAGTCCCAATCCGATAAAAGAGCAGGAGAAGGACATGGTTGCCACAAATAATAGAGAGCCATGCAATGCTATGGAAATCTGGTATTTGAGATACTACAATTTGAACAGCTCCAAAAAGTAGCATATAATTATAAACAGTATCCCCATACTCGCATGAAGCCTTGAGCCCATTTTTGTGGTAAGAATTTGATTTTTTAATAGCTCTGCAACAATTTAGAAAAAACAAACATCAAAAACCTGTCAAGTGCTAAGAAATCGTTGGTGAGAACTCCACTGATCAACGATGAGAGCTAGAGAGAAGCAAAGAAACAAAATTCTGCTGAAATGAAACAGAGATGTAGACGGTAACTTTTTCTTTGTATCAGTGTAGACTAACTTTTGGTGATTCAGAAATGATCATCACCCATATATCCACCCAAACATCACCCACGAATACAAAACAACACACTATCCAGTTTCGGAATCGATATTAAGGTCTTCGTAGGATGGGTGCTTAATATTTGGCAGTTTTATGTAATATCTGTGATTTCCGATTTTACCTTTTGGCTTGCAAGGTAGTCCTATCAGTATGGGATATTTTCATCGATTAGGACTTGAATAAGTTGAATCTGTCCAGAATGAAATGATTTTTACTTCAATTTGATCTAGTTCAAGGATCATAGGAACATTCATGGTTCTGTTGAGAGGATTCTTGTTCTCTTAAAAACAGCAATTCTTTTCATTTCGGAAGGACTTCCTCTTTAAAAGATTGTACTCAAGCGATTAAGCGTTTCATCATTCTGTTAATTATCTTCATGTTATCTTGTCCAAACAATTCTTCGGGGTGGTCAACTAAGTTGTTCAATCCACAAATCTTATCATGCATGTCAGTGGGTGCTATGCAAGTGCACCAAGCCTCAGTTATTGTATCAGGAGGGCCATAATGCGCACCCGGGGAGGGTTGAAGAGGCATCTCTACAAGCCCTCAACTCTAGCCTCCATATCATATCCTTCCTAATCCAAATGAATATCCAAAACACATCCCCGAGTGAAGTTCCATGCCTAAAGAAATCACAACTGTAACTTGATCACATCAACAGGGACACTAAGTACCCATCTCATGAAGGGAAAACTCCTACAGGACCAAATAAAGCGCAAGTGTATAACTGCGGGATTGTTGTTACCAACATTATAGAAAATCAGTGTAAGGTTCTACTACAAGTGAGGGGATCTCTAGCGGTCGGATAGGATATGGCCCCACTTCAATTATTTCTCAGAGGTGCACTAAGTTAAATTAATCCTGGAAGGATTTACCAAAATTACAGATTCACTGAAGTCCCATCCTCATGAGAGGACACATCAGCCAGCTCAAAAGAGCAGTGGGCTGCCACTTCCACCAATAATTATAGAACAATGAACGCTCTAACCTAAAATATAAAGGCTCTAACCTGTGTGGTGTTCCAAGGGCCTCATTCAGGAAGATTTCATAGTTGTACAAATCTCAGTACATCTGCTACCAATGTGCCATATAAGAAAGGTGCTAACGTAAGTTCCAAAGAAAAACTCCTTGGCAAAGACAAGGATCGCAGAGGGTGAAATCAGGACTCTCCCACTATGTCTCCTGACTCTCCCACTAAGTCCTATCCCTTTAAAAAGTTATTGGTTTTAAACTTCAGTCTGACTTTCTCTAATTAAGGATATGCTGAAATTCTCTAATCTGATTTGGTAACAACTAACGACTGAGTTTTTTCTATTCGTCAATAAGGTAAACATTGATTATCACTTAAACAAATTATTTTGTTCACTGCTGAGTGCTGGACATTGTACATATTGGTTTCTTTCGTTGTCAACATTTTGTTTTACTTGCACAATTTCTAAGGCATTCTATGCTGCATATCTAGTCATCACTTGACAATTTTCACTGGAATCAACAGTATTCTGTATTATTAGTTCACATTTGGATGTGCTACCAGCATAATGTCCACAGTCCACTATTAATATAAGAGTATGGTTGCCATACCACTGCTCAGTTTCTGACTGTACTATGAAAGAAAGTTGACATTGGGGTACAAAAAGAAGAATTTCATGTCTATCACATATCAAAGACAAAGGTACTAAAACCAGATGGCAGTAGTGTTGTCTACTTCAATAGCTACATTACACTGATAGCAGATGTAATAGCATAGGCAATTCCACCTCCATATCAGCTCTCTTGTACAAACATTCCACAATTAGTCTCCTCTTTTCCCCTGATTTTTTTTTATAATGATTGGCCAATGCATGACATAACCACACACCTTATTTTCAAATTGGTTTCTTACATAACCGGTGTTATATAACGAAGACAACTGAATTATGCAGAATACAAGAATTTGATTATGAGTACATTATTGCAGCGAAAAAAATCATCCACACATAGGCAAAACATAGTGCACTTCCCAATATTCATGACATTCACCAACAAACTGACATTCATCAACAAACTTGCTTTACGCATATTCCTCAAAATTCTTTCGGTTGTCCAAAAATTTGATTCCTTTTCTTGGTTCCACACAATATACATATTTCTATAAAATATGCTACAAAACAGATCTCCGAATTATTTCGCGTGTTCCCTGACTAACTGATAACTGCTATCTATCTACTCTGCAATCTGAGTAGTCATCTACAATTTCAATATGTTATCATTCCACCACCACATAAGGAAATTCTAAAGATGACAAAAGAAGGTAGAAGAAAACTAATGATCTTCACCCAAAGGAGATGCAAAACATTAGTGATTAGTCAAGCAGGTGGTTAAATTATAGGACTAACTCATAACGGGTTTTGTAACTTTCGCACCGCAATAGCTAAAAGTCTCTATATGTAATTTCCAAGTAGGAGTTAATAATGCCACACATCAAAATCAGAAAGTAGGTACATACAACAGGAAAGAAAGCCGCAATGACCTCGCACAGGATTATGAACTCAAGTTTTTGGCTATTGAAATAAATATCAAGGTAAACAAAGCTTTATAGTTCCTCAATATGAGAGTAATTCAATATTCATTAGCTATTTATTTTTGTTGGATACCTTTCCAAATTAAATTAGCTATAAATTGTTTTATGGACTGGATTTTGAGGGCATGTAGGAATCTCTATCAGAGGCCAAAAGAAAAGAACAAAGTCGATGACTAACTTCGTTGGATGCACAACAAAATTACAACTAAACAAAAGGTATTCTATGCTACACGGGCCGCAGACGTACCAGGATGGGAGGATTGAGTACATATTTCTTCACTTTGTGCCTTACGATTACCAAAAAATAAGTAGTGTAGGCTTCGATAGAGTTGCAATAGCGATTCTTACCAGCAATCTTAGCGACCTCTATAAAGCAACTTTGCTGCCTTACGGTGCTACAAGAGATGCTCCGTTCATTCCTCTACGCTCGCTTACATTATAAGTCATTCACTGTTTACTGAGCAAGCAAAACAATTTCGTAAGCTTGCAATCAATATGACTACAGTTATTGCTATCTTACGCTTGCTATACTCTATTAGTTAGTGCCTCTCACCTGGGTTGGGTCTATCAAAGGCAACCGAGTGTGTAAGGTAAGTAGGTCTCTCTCTCAAGACTCAATTGGAACTGTTTTCAACAAGATGTTCATCAATGAGAAAATTCCAATTCCTGGAAGAGTACATTCAGATGCAGCGGAACTGAGATCGTGGAGAGAGGAAAGGATACAAGAAGAAATTGTCATTACAAAGGCCATAATGCTACATGGGTTGACATTTACACAAATCGTACCCAACCAATCACCAATCAAGTAGGGAATAGTTCCAAAATAAATACATACCCAAACATGCAAGCAGTCCAATAAGAAAACAAGAACAGCAATGTAGAAAAAGTTAAAAACATGAACAAACGAAATTTGATGTTATCGACCGGATTTAATGATGAAAATGAGAGATAATTTACAAAAAAAAAAAAAAAAAAAAGAAGCCTAATTGTTAGCAGATCTCTGAGCACACATTTTGAAGGAGGTAAATATAAAAAAGGGTAATTGATTTTCACACCCCCAAAATTGATATCCACACTCCTTTTTTTGCCTTTTAGTGAAATTTTTATGGGTGCGGAAATCACTCCTCTTAAAAAAAGGCAATATAAAACTAAGCAAAGCTTACATGGGGGTTTTGCGACCTGAAGTTTTCAGAGAGACCCCTCGAGAAGCAAGAAAGAACTGACAATCTGAAATACCAAAACATATACTCCACTAAGATTAAGGTTTGTGAGCCCAAAATAACCAACAAAGCTACAAAAAAAAAAAACATGGGAAAAAGAATAAGCAAAGTATAAAAGAAGCTAATCCGCCTGACTTCTTCTAAAGGAGCTCAGAGTGAATAGGTAGAAAAAATACCACAAAAGATTGAAGAATTAGAAGTCACCGCGTACAGAGCTCTCCGAAGTAGGTCTTGTCTTGTTCAATTTGGTGTGCAACCCAAAACATGAGAGAGAGAGAGAGAGAGAGAGAGAGAGAGAGAGAGAGAGAGAGATGTTCAATTTTATCAATTTTTAATCCCAGAAATGTTCAATTTTGTCATTCCACCAATGGAACGTGGGAAAAATGATTAGTTCATATGAAAAACTACATCAAACATTCTCTTCACCGTGTATTGGTATTGTGAACTTAAACTTGGAGATGGACACGGTAGGAAGCACCTTTCCTTGAGATTTCATCTCTTTGAACCTCAATCCAATGACACGGTAGCGGCAAACTGAGCAAACATGATTGCTGTGGCGATTCCTATCAACGGATTCAAGCTTTACTAAACCAGACATGATACTAAAAACCCAATCAGGAGCGGCAAACATCACAAGGAATTCCATAAAAGACACCATAGCAGAATCTGCTTCTCCATAGATTTCCAGTATCTCACTCATATATGTGGCGGAATGTAGATGGCCCTTAACAATTTGATGTGCTGTAAAGCATCAACCTTTTTTAATCTGAGTGGAATCCTCATTCACAGGTCGCCACAACAAAGCATCCAATGCAAACCGTTTCCTTCTTTCAGGGGCACCACCACAAACTGGGGCAAGAACTGTGAAAAAACATGCCCAAATCCACTCTACCTGATTCTGATTCATCCAATACATCATGGTATTTTGGTTGACAGCTTTAACAGCTCCAACAAAAGTTCCTAACTTCAAGAAATTGAGCCATCGGTGGAGAATTACCTCCAATGAAACCCTTTGAATAGATTTTTCAGGAACACCCATACCAAAATATGACACGGGTGCTTCGTTTTCAGTCATCTCCTTCTTCAAAAGTTCAACATCGCCGAGACTCAACCTTAACTTACTCAATTTTTGACTCACCAAAAACAAAAGTTGGAATCTCAGTCAGTTAAAGTAAGGTAAATAACAAGAGCACCGACTATAAATAGAACTGATTCAGAATGGAAAAATGATATGAAAGGGAAAATGTGCACAGTTCCACAAACATTTATCACCCAAGGTGTCCTCCGATGGCCACTCAACATCTTTAAGCATTCTCTGTTGGGCAATTGAACCCAATTTTGAAGTTCAGTGATGGAGTGAAACAAAATACACAATGGAGAGCCAACTAATACAAATAACCAAACCAGAGGTAATAAAAACAATGAAAGAACAAAACCAAAGGTCATAAAAGCAAGCAAGCGCAGTAACAAGGATCAGTTTTAGAGTCACTACAATTTTTTTTAATTTTTATTTGACACTCAAACTACTACATACTACAAAATAGCTTTGTAGTCACTATTTGACCTCTCCAAAATTGATTTTTAGTGTTACTTTTTCCAAAAACAAAAAGACAAACCAAAAAGTAGAATTTATGGCTCGTAACTGCGTATCTCAAAATTTATTTGAGTGCTTCTTCATGACCTTCGTCCCAAATTTTACAAAATAGGTAAATAAACTTGGAATTTACTTGCCCATCCTTCCAAGCGACCTTCTTGATAGGCTCAGAAATAGTGAAGACAAAAATTGCATATGAACGCGCTTGTGCTGTACTTTTCCTCTACTTCATTTTTAGGCTTTTAAGTTTTTGACAGGCTTTAGGAATAGTCAAGTCCTAGAAAATCCGAAATCAATTAATCAACCACTTAATCTAATCTAGCATGATTGGAAGTTTTCTACAGCATGAAACAGAGCGAAGAAAGAGGTTTGTAGTAGGTACCATGTTACAAGTATCAACATCAACGGCTTAAATCAGTTTTAGTCAAGCTTGGGGGTTAAGAAGGTGGATGAAACTGGATAAAAAGCATTTCAATCCCAATCATTGGCATGAACGTCATAATCATATCATAAGGAATAGGCCTAAACATGGTACTTGAAGTCAGATAACACAAGCATTTTTGTAATTTTGGTCCTCCACTTCTCTAAGTCTTCAGTCCATTTTGCAGAAACAATTAAAACATGGACAGTGGATAATTTTTCTCATTCATTGTTTCCATATCTAGATTATCTAGTTCAAATCAAATAAGGATGAGGATGAAAGGTAAGTCAGAAGACAAGTCCTACTTGCATAAAGCATGGGAAGAAGATATCTGTGTATCAAAAAGTATGGCAGAAAGCCACGTACCTTTTATTTCTTTCCAGTTCAGCCCAGTTGATTGCCCTGTGCAGAGTTGCTCTACCTTTTTGTGAAGAGTATGTGATTTCCCTGCAATCAAAGTGGATTCAGAAGATTAGCTCCTAATCTCATTGTCAACAAACAAACTCAAAGAGGCCCTATCGTTTTCATATCGTAATTATTTTTTTTAGCAAACCTGGTTTTCGAGAATTTCAAAACATGGTGTTTTATAAATATGGGCTCTTTTCCAAAAAGTTCCTTAAAGACAAGTTTAGAAATGCATCAACGAAACGAGTTTTCTTATAAGTAACCCAAAACCTCAAAAGACGTGGATGATTATCACAAGAGATTCCTAACATATCATAAGATTCCCACTCTTGAAAATCCACACTTTTCCAAACCCAGAAAAGAGAGGTTATTCTAGGATTCTCTCGTAATCCAAATTTTGAAAGAGAACTTTGGTTTCATTGCGAATAAGCCATCCAGCTAGACATATTTTTACTTCCACAATGCAAGATACTAGTGTAGGGAAAATATATCAAATAAGTGGGTGTTGACAAATCCTAAACCAAAATGATATGCGTACTACACATATCTGACAAGCAATAGACCTACTAAGCATAATTACAACAAAACACAATTATTAATGTGAGAAACACAACTTACCTAGATCGTCAAATCAATTCATAACCGATTGAAACTACCATAAGTCCATAACTATCAAATAGCTATATATACACAATTAAACAAACTTTAGAAACAAAAATTCAACTCCGTTCCACATTTAAGAAGTGATAGTCCACCTAAAACTTGGAACTTAAGTAATGAAGGAAACAAAAGCAAATCATTAATTAGCATGGTCCCATCTACACTAAAATGTGAAGGGAAAGATAGATAAAAAATAAGGGAAAATTTAAACAAAACATACCATAATTCTGGAAGAATTTGAGGATGCTACAATGAGAGGGTTTTTTTAAGAGCCTCATGGAAGTGAGAACCTGTAAAACAAAACTAAAGATTAAAGCTCGAGCACTAAATAAATAAGGGAACAAAATGCAAGGATAAAAGATGGAAGACACATCAGTAGCTTAAAGGAAACAACGTTAACCAAAAAACAAAGAGAAACAATCAACAATCTGACATCCAATGTATAAGTATATCCAAGTATATCTAAACGACATACATGGTCATATAGAAACAAAAGACAAAGGGTTCAACAACACCATGTCCTCATCTCTTTGGAGCCACACCTCCCTCTCTCTAGCTGTCAAGAAACCCTAATTAAATACTATCTCTGTCAAGTTCCCCTCACCAAAATGGTACAAGCCCTTCAGATGAACGATGTGCTTTATTTTGTTCATTGTTTTCATGATTTATTTGACTTTCCTGTTTCATCCTCTTCTAGATGCTATAAAAAAATATTGAAGAGTAGATCAGGTTCATAAGAAATTCCAGAAATAGTAAATCAACTTTACGTAAACGTAGCTATCATAAATCTGAATCACCTAATTGTATGAATAGATAACAAGACATGGAAGATATATATCAAACCCATAAAAGAATATTGAAAAATCAGGAAAGGAATTTACCTTGTCAATTGGGTAAAGCGTGTGCTTGAAACCCACACATCTGATTTGGGAAAATAGCGAGGGCGTGAGAATATTTCGCTCTTCTAAAAAAAAGAAATAAGAGAAAAGAGGAACAAAAAGCAAAGAGGAAGTGGGAGGAAGCTTCCCAATTGCTGCATATCTCTGTACTACAGCCGAACAATGCCGTTAGAATCTTTACCCAAGTTGAACAAGTACACAAACAGCCTCACCACCAGTGCACCGTACGTACGACCATCGCCGTTTTAACAGTATCCGAAGGACAGACAAAGGACTACCGACGACGCTTTACGCGGGAAATAAGGAACAAAGGCGAGAAGATGACGAAGAACACACCCATCCCCGCTGCCCGCTGCCCGTTCCTGGTTGAGAAGAACAAAATGGCAGACGAAGCTGCCCAGATTTCTGCCCCCTCTTGGCTCTTATTATGTATTGGTATAGAAAAGAAAAAAGAAAAAAAAACATTGTTCATTTCTCTCTCTCTTTTTTCCCCTTTCTAACGAGTGACTAGAACTCTCTCACAACTAATCGCCTGATACATAGTTTTCTCAATTCATGAGAAAGCAACCTCAGGATACTTGAATTGGAATATCAGTAATCCATTCTTTAAAATTCAAACCTTAAAACTCTTTCAAAGAAATTCACAATATTTTGATCGTAAGAGAAATTTGGATTCTGATCTCTTGAGCCATGCCCAGGTGATTTGCAGTTCTCCCTCTATCTCTCCGTTTAATTAACCCATTTGTTTCTTTCTCAAACTCAACTTTCCTTCCATTTTAGGTTCGAGTGTAATAAACATATTAACAAATAGTATCAGATGTAAATCTCTTTTTGAAGCTCTTGTTGATGTTCTTCTCGTAGGATCTACAGATACTTGGTCATATGCATCTTCTATATAAAATGGAGATCCATCTCAATTTCTGTGTTAAGTCTCCATTCGGGGCAAGTTTGACCTCTATTTTAAAGCTATTAAGTTGAAACACTACGAGGGAAGATTATAGTAGAAACCGAAAATTTTATTTTCTAGTGAGGAGTGTATATATGAGTACCGTTGAGGTTCATTGCAGAATCTTTAAGACTCATTCCCTTGGTTTGTAGGATATCCTCCAAAGGAATTTCAAATTTAACTGCACAGTATTTCAGCAGTACCCAAACTCAGGAACCCAAAAAACATTGTCATATTTCATCACATTAGGGGTGAAACCAAAATAGCAGCACCAGTTTTCACGACATCAGCTGAAATGTATCCTTTTCTTGGTCCAAACCTGATGTTTTGATTCGACCTAGGTATGCTGCCCAAGAAAAGCACCGAGCTCTTGGTGGTGAAGCAATCAAATCCATACTTGGTTTCCATTCCATGGTCCAAACCTTTTCTCCTGAGCCCTGTACACAACTCCTACTGTGAAAACTTCAGAAGAGTGAACATTACAAGCCATGGAATCTACTCTACTTTGATTAAGAGCCTCTTCCCATAGGGCAGTAGAGATAATAGTTCATTCAAATTTTCCTCTTCCCAAGCATGTAGTGATCTTCTGAACATCAACTGCCACCCCCAGCTTCCAGATTCATTGTTTCTGCACCAAACCTCCCAAATAGTTTACCCCGGCTGTAGATTAGATTTAAATACGTCATATGTAGCAGTGATTCTAAACTCCAATGCTTTAATATCCCTCCAAAATGACTGAAGCTTTCAGTGCTAGGCGTCCGCCCTTTCATAGTCTCCCCAGTTTTAAAACACACCACCCTTTCCCATAGAGATTCTTTCTCCGCAATAAACCTCCACCTCCATTACAATACAATTGCCTCATTCATAACTCTAATCTTCCTTATACCCAACCCACCATTTTCCTTGCTCGTTATTACGTTATCCCAGATGACCATATGTATTTTTCTCCTGTTCTAAATCACCCCATAAAAAAATTACTTTGAAGTCTATCAACCACCACCTTTGCAACCCCTTCTGGAATTCTGAAAAGTGACAGCTAGTATATTCGTAAGCTACTAAGGGCAATCTTAATTACCGTTACTCTTCCTCCAAAAGAAAAATACCTCATCTTTCATGATGCTAATCTCATACTGATTTTATGCACTGTACATGTTGACTTCAATCTAGGATTAGCTCCTAAGGGCAAACCCAAATACTAGTAGAAAAGCGGGGCTTTGATCCTGCATCTCAAGACCGCGCTACATCCCTCTCCATATCATCATAGTCTCAGACACCCTCACTCCACTAACCAAGCTCTTATGATAATTAATCTTCAGTCCTGAAATAATTTAAATGTACAACAATTATGCACATGGTAATTGTACAAGAGAGAAATGTAGTGCTAATCATGTCTGAAAACGCTTTTCAATTGTACCAACTCAATAGCAAGAACTTCATTCCCAAACTCATATCAGCAAGAGTGGATGGAAGTATGCACACCTGACCAAACTCAGCACATCCATCAAAAGGCACCTAAATGCAAACACGGAAACTATCACCTCAAATTCCATGAGATGAAGTAATTGTAGCACTACATCAATCTTCGGTCCTGAAACAATATGAAGGAATTCAACACTTCAGAATAAACTTTTCGTCTGATTCGCCGCGTCCTCGGTGATGTGTGTTCGTTGCCGGAGGTGGAGGCGGAGAGGGAGGGGAGGCGCTGCCGGTCGTGGTGGGTTTCGCGGTGGCCGTCGGCGCTCTCCCTTTCTCTGTACAGATTGAACGACAATTGGGTTTTGAGTTTTTCGGAAATTTACCATTCTTTTTTGCTTTGGGGAAAATAGTTTCCACGTCATGACATAGGTTCAACCTATGTCATGTACCAAAAACGACGTCGTTTTATTTCAAAGAACTCCAAGATCGATTTCTACCTATATCAACCATAATTTAATAATCCGAAACATTATTCTCGTAGAAATTATTATAACACATATAATATACGAATATCTCGCAAATAAAGTACATACTAGTATGTAATCTAAATGAATTTTTAGTTCTTAAAATGGCTTCGGATACATTGAATCATATCCCTTTCTATATCAACACCTCTTCGGGGACTTTGAGTAAGTTTTCTATCTATCCTAGTGATATGTTAATAATCTAAGACATTCATATTGTAGAACGCAAAAAAATACAAATCATGTAAAAGTTTCATGTTAATTGAAAATAAATTAGTACTTGATCGAAATGAATTTATGTTTCTTAAAATAGGTTTAGATATACTGAATCAAAACCATAATAATAAGGAGTTCTAATCGTGTTTCCCATAGAAACGACGTCAGGGTGAAACTCTCTCACGCTCCCATTTACTCGTACCTTTCCCCTCCGATCAGATCATCTCCGACAACGGTCGGCAATTTAGAGGCTCCGGTCAATCGAAACGACGTCGACTGCCGCTCATTCGAAGCCCATCGTCAATGGTGACTGTTCAATTGCCGAAGGTGGTCTCAAACGACGCGATGATTTTGGTATGAACCCAGTCTTCTACTACTGAATAATCTTGATATGCACAATTTATGCTACGCTGCCTTTTCCGATAGATTTGCTGACCAATAGGTATCTTTACCTAAACAAGTGTCTGAGTTTTTCTGCAGAACTTATGGAAACAACCCAACAATTGAGAAATTTACAGATAAATAATGTTCCCTTTAAAGCTTGTTATCCAGCTTGTTATCCACAGACGTAGTAGTGGTTAGTCATTTAATTTCTTATGTACTCTGGGAATTTTGCCGTGAAAATTGCGAACTTTACTTCGATAATCATTATGTCAGTGAAAGTCAACTTGCATAATTGTTTGCAATCTCATCAGTCTGGACAATTTTCGCCCCTATGCTCAAGTTCTTTTGTTTGTAACATTTCTGAATCCTGGTCTATAACAGTCTTCGGATATCCCTCCCGTCACAGATAGGTAGTCCATCTTTTCATTCTAGGATGTCTTAAATTATTAATCCTCTTTACAAATGCAAAGTATTTTTTTTCAATTCATTCTTTGCGACTGGCTATGAATCTACTCAAAAGTGATAATGAATCTAATATTGGGAAGTAATTGCCTTTCTTAGACAGCTAAGATTGTGGGATGAGGGAAGTGCTTGTTTTCTGTTTACTGTGGCTCGGTGCAGATAGAGTCGGTATTGCCCTTGCGTCAAAATTTTTGTTGTTTCCAAATGTTTGTTATAAAATATGAATTCCTATTTCGATTACTGTATCTTTTTATCTATGGATATGAGCAACTGAGTTTACTGTAGTCATCCCAGGGCTGGTTCCCGGGGAAGGTTTGATTGTTGATCGATAAAATTGAAAAAACAACGAAAGTCGTTGAATCAGTTTCTGTGATTAGTTCTGATTTGTGTTTTAAATTTTTTGCAGGGATTGAAAATGGCCTCTCTAAGCAGCTTTATTTACGTATGTTTCCTGAAATATCAAGTGCTTCTCATGTTATTGAAGTTAAAAACATGATAGAACCTGTAGGAGTCGGCCCTCAAAATTCTATTGAAAGGGAGAGCATGAAGACGGATCATAAGGTCTATGCCTTTTTAGCATGAGGTCTTACCCCTTTCATTAGAAAAGATTGCGTTGTGAAGGCCATTAGTGCATCCAGCACTGATCACCCTGAAGAAAGCATTCTAAACACTTTGGAATCAAGGGATAGGGTTGAACATAGAGCTTCTTACTGGTCCAGCGAAGGTGAAAATGATCCTACAGTTCCTGGGACATTAGTCTATAAGTTGATTGCAAAGTTGTGTGTGATCATCGAAATCCATACACAACCCTTCCAATTGGACTCTGAATTTCAATTTTGTCTTCTACTGACAGAACTATGTTTCCATATTAGCATATTTTAGACGAGGCCTTCCTATATATTCCGCAAAGGAGGTGTGATTTCAAATGGGACATCCCAGGTCCCCAATTGGAATAGGAAGTGATTCAAGAGATGAGTTTGAGGCTGGTCATGAGTGCAGCGCATTCATTTGGACATATACCTCACCACAATTTCCAATGGCTCAGGTGAGTGGCTTAGATTTCTTTTGGTAGGACAAAAGACTGGAGGAAGTTAAAGGTAGAAGAAAGAGGGAAACAAGACAGCTTCCCCATTTGTTCTTTGTGGGAAGCAAAGTAGGGGAGGAAGGAAAAGATGGGGTAAATCTCACGTGTCTAGCAAAATCAATTTAGCAGGAAAATTTTAATTGGTTTACTACTTTTGATCTTTTCGTCAATTTTCTCATCCTTAACAAATACCCATGTGCAATTATTCAAGCGGATATGTTTAAACTGAAGTAACTCCTTTATGCTCTATGGGAGAAGCAAGGCTTCTTTGCCTTCCATATGAAGGTTTGGATGTTTATCTTTTCCTTTCTTGTATAGATACTTTTCAGCTTATGCATATTTTGTATGGCGTGGTCTTTGTTACAGCATATAGTTTAAGCTTCCAGAACCATTCTTTGCATAGGTGGAATCCGGCAAATAGAGCTGTTGGGTAGGCTAAAGAGAGATTCATTTGACGGTTTATACTACATATGGGTCCGTCATTTTTTAGTGCCTTATTTCAAAACTAATTAGCTTGAGATGGCTTTCTCATGTATACTAGGAGATTTGACTGCAGAAGTTCAAGCTTCCAGAACCGTTCTTTGCATAGGTGGAATCCGGCAAATAGAGCTGTTGGGTCGGCTAAAGAGAGATTCATTTGACGGTTTATACTACATATGGTTAGTTTGTCAAATCTTTATCTCCTGTTATTGTTACCTGTTCTTTTTGTGGAATGGCTTCTTGTTACGCTGTTGGCAACATTCCCTTGTGCATGGCCATGCTAGATTAATCCCAAGTGCATGGCCCAATATTAATTTGATTAATTGAATGTGGCCTTGTGATGATGTGGTGAATTGTAATTTTCAAGGTGTGCCTTAGCCTTTGGCCTCATCTAAAGAAGAAACTCGTGGAAACTATAATATCTCTAAGACTCTAACCTGTATGAATAGGATACTTGGGCTGGTATGACTTGTAGAAGCAATTGTGTCTTATTGCCTAAACAATAGTTCCTGTTTATGTGAGGCTACGTCCTCTAGGCTCATCTAATGAAAGAACTTATGGATCAATATTTATACCTTCCACATGAAAGCCTTGTCACAGACCAAGGATAGGCTTGAGTAGGTATTTCCAATGTAACACATGAAAACAATAAAGAAGACGGAGGCATCTGAGAAGTGTTAACTCTAAAAGCAGGCTGTCAGGACAAAAAATCTTATAGGGTTGTGTTAGTAACCCTCTCGCTAAGTTGTGAATTTTTTTATTCCTTTACTGGAAACATTCTGAATTAGAGTATAATTCAAAAGAATTACAGAGTATGGTTACTGTCTACTGAAATCTTTTACGAATTGTGGAGCTTGATGGTACTTTATATTATCTATTTTTTACATTGTCCTTGTATCAAACTATAAAGTGTAGATCTTTCTGGTATAGTTGGGACGAGGCATCTTTTCATTTTTCATCATCATTGTGAAAATAACAGCAGCAACAGTAGCTCTCGCTTGGCAGACAACATAGATCCTAGTCATCGGGGGTTGTTGCACGTTTGCACTTTTGATTTATTTATCATCTCGTTCGTATTCCCTAGATCCTCTATTGAGGTTCCGAAAATTCCTAACAAGATCTTGTTGTAGTACTGCTCGGAGAGATGTAACGTTTCTGAAAAAGGAACTTCATAACTTTTACGTCCTTGTTTTGGACCCCTGTTTTGGAATACTAGATGTCTCGACCCTGCTGTGATGTTAAAAGAACTTCTGATTCAGTTCCCACAAGGAAGGACTCAATTTGTTAACTTCCATTTAAGTTTCACTGAATATTTGATATAACCATGAATCGAAGAAACGGTCAGATATTCAATAAATTTCTGATACATGCAGCTGTTCTCCGGAATTGGTTGTCAGATATACAGACTACAATATTTGTTTCTCATGTATATTGGCCTTGTTGGCCTTTTGCAGCATCTCACACGTTCGAGTTGTGGGACGACCACTCTTCTATCCATATGACGTTGAAATCCTTGACCCATTGGGAAGATGCACGTTGAGTACTGGACCAAGGCAGAGCTTTGATCTTCTCCTAGGAGGGCTCCCAAGGCAGGGAGGCAGTGAACCCTCAAGTTTCCGGACTTTGGCAGCAAGTGTGAGGTGTTGGTAGCAAATGATCCAAAACACAATACTTGGGGGTGGAGCTGTGGTGAACGAGCTGTGTTGATTGATTTTCTAAAACTTCTATTTTTATGTAGCTTAAGTTTTGTTTATAAGTGTACTTATCCAACTCATGAAATTGAACGTCTTTGGTTCTAGCTGAGATATTCTCTCTTTTCTGGGAATGGTGATTAGATTTGATCTTATAATCTGATTTCCAATAAGACACTGATTCACCGTAAGGATACGATGTCAAAAGCAGAACATTGAAAAACCGCCAATGGGAAAGATGGTTGAGGGTGGGTGTTCTGCGCCTATGCAGTGATGTTGGCTGGGCATTGTAGGCCCCTTGATGTGATTCGGACTGCTCATTTTGCAGAACTTCCCATGTTGATGATCAGGCATTTAGGCCACTCTTACCTGGGAAAAACCGGACATAACTATGAAAATAGACCTTCAATTTTCTAAATCAAGTTGTCATCCTTTCTAAAACTATTGATATTCAATCACTTAATTTGTTGTTGCTTAAGTAACCTCGTTGATTTTTGGCCGATTCATAAAACACGAAAAATAGGAAAGTGATTCCAAAAGATTAACTCTGTCGTGGTCAAATCTGAAAGGTGCATCTAATCAGCTCAAAATTCAACCCTCTTGCAGAGTCTTCATCTTTGACAAGAGAATCAGTGCAAGGAAACAGTTATAATCAACACCTAGGAAATTATACAAGTTCAAAGCAGAAAAACAATGGCGTAAACACAGAAAATTAAATATAGAAATCCCATACTAAGGCGAACCTCATGTTGTTCATAAGTTCCGTATCCATTAGATTACACTTGCAAGCCTTTGGCAGCTACAAACCCACATCAAAACACGGGGGAAAGAAAAGGAGGAAAACTAAATACCTACTGGAGTACCAAGTGCATAAACATCACAACCAGCTCCACAAATTGAAAAAGGTAGAATAAAAAGAGGGGGGGATGCCAGTACAAGGAGATATGTTGCATGGCTCTCACCTAAATAAAAATATAAGCAGCACCAAAGGCATATATCACCCCTTCCAGTTGAACCCATAATCATCAAGATCACTACTAAAAAACCCATTTTCTGGGAACTCATGGCCTATATCCGGAATCATTACTTCTGGAAAATGAAAATTCTGTGGCAAATTAGTTGTTTTCTGGTTGAACCCGTTGTTTCCACCAACCGCAGATGAATCCTTGTTGGAAGCAGCTTTAAATATGTTGCTTCTGCTCGGTGTGGGGCTGGCACTGTTTTTTACCGCATTTACAGTTGCTGCAGTACCTCCTGCTGAAGCATTGTTTCCAAACCCTAATCCATCTCTTGTCACATGTCCATTAGCATTTGCTCCCCCACACTGTTATTGCTCATATCCTGCAGTAGTTGTTGAATCATTTGCTGTGGTTCTGGTTCCCTTGAGGCGGCTGTGGGAGGCTCTGTTGGAGTAACCCATTACCACTCATTGGCCGCTGCAGCTGCGGGGTCTGGGTATTTGAAAAGCCACTGACCGGTGAATTCTGCATAGTTTGAATTTTGAAAAGTCAAAGGAGATGGATTCTGGTTAGACTGTTGAAGGAAGACGACACCTCCTGTTGAACTGAATTGGAGTTTGAATTCATCGAGTTCTGTCTCATCATCATATTCTGGTAGCTAGTCAGTGCCAAAGCAGTTTTTCTGCGGAATCGCTTAAAGCTCCTTGGTCCACCAAATAGGGGTTATTCCTCATCTGGCTGTTTAGTCTGGGATTCAATGATAGTAACTTATTGAGAGTGTTTCAATCAGTTGGAAGACCCAGTATAGTTGCCATCTGGTCCATATCTTGCATCTTTTGCATCTGGAGTTAGGGGCAGTAGCATGCCGAGGATAGCTTTTCAATCCCTCTGCAAAAATGATCGTTCGTTTCAGATAAAAGTAAAACAATGATAGCACAATTGAGGAAATAATGTTTGCATTGACAATGATATACATGGATTTGTGAGCGCCGATTTGAAAAAGGATGGGTGGCTTGCAATATTCAACCATACAGGAATCCTAAGTGCTCCCCATGCTGGAATATGGGCCGGTAGGTTTGCAATCCTTAATTGCTTATTTCTTAATAGGAAATAACGCAAAATAATAAGCAAAATTGTTTAGCAATCATTTTTTTTTTTTTTGGGGTAATTGCAATCAATTTCTTACTTCCTTGGCTTAGGTTTTTTAGTTATTTCTGTTTACTTATTTGCATATTTTGGAGGGAGCTAGGAAACAAGTTATTTTCTTATTAAGCACCAGAACCCTAAGGGCCCTAAGAATTGAATATTCCTATCCGTTGTTCATTCCTGCCACCGAAAATCGGGTGATTGCCTGATGACAAAACAGAAGAACTGGAGTAGAAAGAGTTCAGCACGAACAGAGGCACAGAAAGGAGAAGAATATGGATGGGTAAATAACAAACACCATTCCAACTGAATGAAGATAACCTCCAATCCAATTTCTACAGACCCCCTTTTTGCCCTCACTAACGCTTCCAAACTGCTTTTGAGAATAAAATGTTGAACCCAGAAGACAGAAACAAACAAAGACCATCACAATTGGGTAGAGATGCACCCTCTGCCCATGAACCTTGGTCCCTTTAAGGACTTTTTAAGAAGACATGCAATAAATGCATTCATTTTCCAACATCACCCCTTTATTCTGAGTCTCTGACTTCTAAATACTTTTGTAGCCTTGGCGTTTGGGATAGTTTTGAATACTAAAAGTTTCATTCTTTGGGTAGTTTAGAGATGGATAGTATTCTTTTTATTCCCGAACATGCCAGAATAAAAGATAAAATGTACTCACCAATTGGCCCAATTTTCTGATCTCAGCAGTAATCCATCAAGTCTTTCATACTATTGACGCCCTCAGATATCTGTGACAAGTTGGTTCATTAACAGAAGAAAAAAAAAAGGAAACTAAAAAGAGTTGGAACTCTGCAACTTATATAGGTAAATACCCCAGAACTGAAAAAGCTTCTGTAAAGGGAAACCCCCTACTATATCCTGCTTAGGATTCGTAATGAGATGGGATTAGGATTGGGATTGATAATGAGGTGGGATTGATAATGAGATGGGATTAATAATTTCATGTTTGTTTTGCACCGGAATAAGAGATAGGATTGTTGTGTAACATGTTTGTTTTACATGGGATAGGATTGGATTATAAGCCTCAATTGCCATTTTTGCCTTCAATCCCTTGGGATAGGATTAACAATACCAACCCCCCCTTGGGTTGGTGAATCCGGCCAATTGGGGGGTTTCACAGTCCAAGGGATTATCACTCCCATACCCAAAAAACAAACCAAACAAAGGATTAAATGGCCCACCACTTTCACAATCCTAATCCCAACCCTGAAACCTTGTAACAAACATGGCCAAGTTTCTAGTTTCATGCTACTCCTGTTTCAACAGAACCACTAACGGAAAATATTAACATGAGAACTAGTGGAAAAACAACTAGGCTTTGCCAAAATCAGTTCATGAGGCATCAGAAGATTCAGAATACAAGCTCCGTAAATGGAAATCAAGACACCAAGGTCATGTTATAAGATAATAGTACTGGCAATCAGAAGAAGAGAAGAACTGAACCAAAGGGGTATAAGGGGCTGCATCACAAGATGATAACTTGATAATAAAATAAAGAGAACTAGGGGGCACTTTGCTACTTTACATACATATTGCTGTTTGACTGCAAATCCTGTTGAGAAACACCATCAGATCCACTTTCAGCAATTGTATTTTGGCATTTCTGTGCAACCTGCAACAACTGATTCACCTGCAATTTCACATAATTTAAACCTCATTCTTTAATATGTCAATTAGTTTGGTCATATGCAACACCGTTGCACAAGGCTACTGCTTGGGGAAGCAGATAGCACTTTCCACTAGTCCATTACTCCAGTTCAAGACCTCTTCAATTAGTTTAAAGTAAGTTTAACAAATCCATCCATTCCAACCAAAGTGGGAGGTCAATGACATTCATTATCATTCCAACCAAAGTGGGAGGTCAATGACATTCATTATCTCCAACATATTATCTGCACAATTTCATCAAACTATAGGTTCTCCCTGAATACTCCAAGACACATCTAGAAATTATTGGTCTACAAATGAAAAGATATTTACCCATTTAGAAAATGATGGCATCCATCCCAAAAGGGTTAAACGATGATCAATTATGGTACTTCTGTCATGTGATGTGTCAAACTCCACCCACCCCATTGTTGGCAATTAAGGACTGCCTTGATTCGGTTTTAAAGACTATGAATTCATTGCTTGACATTGATCAAATTATTTGGCCATGTTTCTACTTTCCCAATTACTCCACACGGTCACATAACTCACATCACATCCCATGATAAAGGACCAAATGCGAACACTAGACAAAATATCTATATTTTATCATAAATCCACACGGTCACACGACTAACTCATTTGTTGTTCGATCTTCCACGTAAATGACATGAAGCAGCATGAGTTCCTGATTGATACGATTGCATTTGTAGTTAATTTTGTTCACGATTTGGCTTTCAATAGTCTGGTTTACATGGTGAATTGCTTCACCCTTGCCTTTTTTTTTATATCAATCACATATGCTTACATAGGTGTATTTTGCAAGGAAATCTCTGATATAATTATTTTTAGCAATGAAAGTATCAATTTCTATTTTATATTTATTACAAAATCTTTTGGTTGGTGCCAGTCACAGAATAATGAAAGAGGTTTCTGAATCTTGTGGGAGCAATGTGGCTGATGAGTACTAAGGAACCTTGTGGGAGCAATGTGCCAGTCACATATGCATACTTTGATGGATACATACATTCCAAGACGAATAGTAAGGAATAATGTGCCCGGTAGATCGAATACTCCATATCAGATTCATTGTTTGGGTCATGTTCACTCTATTTTCCTACTGAGAAAAAAACAAAAACTAGAATACGAAGAACAAAATTGGTATTTGCTTCAAACAGAATGAACAACATACATTTCACTTACTGTCTGTCTATCATCTACCCAAACACGAGACGAATTTGAGTAGCTTGATCTAATTGCGTTTGGTTAGCTGTGATGTCGAAAATTCTAACTGGTCCAACAGGCTAACTGGCTCAACATTGTAGTTTCGTAGTCTGGAATGGAAACCGTGTTCCGTAGTTTGGACCAGGCATTGAAGAGCATTTGAAATCCAGCGCAAGATTGTGCCCTGTAAGGGAGAAATTATGCCCTGTATCTCCTGAAACTAGTACCTAACCAAAAGAAAGTCCAGAGCAAGATTGGGGACAATGGCATTTTTCATTCGATTGAATGGCTGCCACCACTGTGCTATCAACATTTCAAGTCATAGAAAAGCCCTAAAGACGAAGTCCTATTTCTTGAACCCCAAAACTGGGTTCAAAGAACTTCAATTTCAAACCCTAAAATCGGTAAGTAAGAACACTTCACCTGTTCAAGTGGGATTTCGGACGTTGGAACCCTAGTTGAAACAAGCAGATAGACAGAGACCTTTGCCGCGTTCTCGGTGATGGTTTGTTCATTGCCGGAGGTGGAGGTGGAGAGGGAGGCGGGAGGCGTTGCCGGTGGTGGTGGTAGCCGGTGGTGGTGGGTTTCGCGGTGGCGGTCGTCGGCGTCGCTCTCCCTTTCTCGGAACAGATTGAAGGAAAATGGGTTTTGAGGTTTTCCGATTTTTTTTTTTTGCGTTGGTAAAATATTTTCCACGTCATGACATAGGTTGAACCTATGTCATGTACCCAAAACGACGCCATTTTAATTATAAGAACTCCTGGATACTAGAAGGACGATTTCTACCTATATTGACCATAATTTAATGATCCAAGACATTCTTCTTGTAGAAATTATTAAAACACATATGATGTACGAATATCTTGCAAGTAAGATGCATAATTTTACTTAATCTAGATGAATTTCTAGTTCTTAAAATGGCTTCGGATACATTGAATCATATCCCCTTCCATATCAACAACTCTTGGGGACTTTGAGTAAGTTTTCTATCAATCCTAGAGATACGTTAATGAAACGAAACTATTTTCAAACTTCCAAACACCCCAACTGCATTATTTTGTCGTTGGCTTTTGATGCGTTCAGTTGCTTGGCCCAGTAAAAAAGATGGGACAGACGAATTACTGGGAGCTCAGATAATCGGCAGCTTTGCGGGGAGTTGAGATGGGATGTGGGGCAGTCCCACTGCTGTCGAAGATGGTCTCAAGTTCCTTAGGTGCGGGGCCATGGCTGGGGCTGGGTCTTCAAGTGTGATCCACCACCAAAGTTCCCCCTCCAGCGAGGGCTGGAAGAACTTTCAAGACTGGTAGTTCTATTCCTCGCAGCAGATTGCTGAAGATGGAGTTATCTCATTAATGAACCCAGGTACATTAGCTGCAACTGCAAGAAGAAATATATCAAAAGCTATCTGGACCTAAAAGGAAAAAATCATTCCACTATGATGTGCTTGGATCAAGGAGTGGGGTTTCTAATAAAATAAAAAGGAGTTGGGTAAGGAAAAGAAAACAGGAAAGTTGAAAGGATCTAACAGCGGTTAAATCTAGCGATTTCTACATTTCCTTTTCTTCTCAAGTTCCTGATCCAAAAACAGCCTTAGATAGTTTTTTTTTTGCCACTCGTTAATCCTAATCTACTTTATCCTAGGGGACTTGGGGAGGGGGTTGGGTGCTTACGGGAATCGAACCCTGCCCACATGCATGGGAGTATAAGCGATTTTCTGAATATATTATTATTATTATATATTATCTATTTGTTATTTGGTGCTAATAGAAAACTAAATTCGTTTAAGATTAAAGAGATCATGTTATAAACAATCTGTATATGTAGGAAGTCTAAGAAGCATGCATGGAAAAGCTCTTAAGTATTAACCACGCCTCTGAGAATGCTTGAAGCATGCACTGAGAGAGCTCTCACTTAGGTTTTCTTTCTCATAGAAACTAGAAGAGGTGGTCCATTTGAAAGCTCGGGAACCCAATATTCAACAAACCTTGAAGTACAAGGCTCAACAAAACTTCAAGCACAAGGCTGGCTTTCAAACCCAACAAAATATGGCTTGCTTTCATATGCAACAAAAGATGCTAATTTCGCTCTCAGTTTGCAAACATCATTCTTAGAGTCATTCTCAAAAGCTTTTTCTTTGTTCTCATCAAGTCCTGAATCAAGGATGGAAAGCAGAAGAAGGTAACCTTCTATCCTGAAAAGCCAAGCAGAAGATCAATAAAGTTGAGGAAACACCAAACCTAACCATACTGAACCAAACTAAGCCTCAGAAATTTAAGTTGAGGAAACAGAGGCTCAAATTTTCTGAAGTACCAGGAAAAAAAAAAGGAAACCAAGGCTCAAAGTTAATGTATGGATTGCTTTTACCTTGACTCTACTGTTGACAAGAAGTAGCTTCATATGTGCATTTAGTTCCTTTATTCGGCTTAGATGGCCAGAAATTGTCCAGCTTTGGCACTCATCTACAATGAGCATCCCCCATTTAATGCCATCTAATATCCTTGAATCCTGCTTAAGAAAATTAGATAAGAGATTATGCATAACGAGTTTGACTTCTTCACTCAAATTTATCATGGATGAAACACATCTCATTCCCCTAGCTGGAAAAAAGCGTATATTGAACAAGATCATGTAGCACCACAACGTCCCATACCAAGGGTAAATTTTTTAACCCATAAGAATCCAGTAATGAAAAAGACCAATAAGTGTTTTAACCGGAAGACTGTACCCACAATACAAGTAAATAGGTCATCGGCAAATATTAATTACGTGGTTTAGGAGAAGTACCTCCAGAACAGTCTCAGGAGTTGATAATAGTACTTGAAACATTAAGCAACCATCTTCATTGTAAAACTCTAGAGATCTGATAATAGCTCGTACATCTTTGTACACGACAATATTTATATCTGATTTGCTCTGTGAGAACTCAGCTTCCCACATGGAAAGACAGGAAGATTTGGTGATGATTAGGAAAGGCAGTGTATTATCTTGCGAGGATAATATGAACGAGGTCACCTTTACAACGCGCTCCTGCAAAATCCAAAACTGAACCAGTCAGTTTCAATCAAGTAATTACATAAATAAAGCAACTGTAAACGCTTAGTTAGATCATCCGTTCATTAGCTTAGTCAAAAGGGCGTCGGATGCTAGATTTAAGAACCACCTCTGACTTAGAAGCTAAATTGGGCTCCAGCCGTTTATGGATCAGGTGAAGCTTATTGAAGGGAGGAAATTCTAGAGGCCAGAATGTAACGAAGAGCTAGGGCGGTAAGGATGTTATGCACATGGATAGATGACTCCCTAAAGAATTACTTCAAACCTCTATGGATCTGACGCAACGATGTTGTTTGGCGTTCGCAGAGATAGTCATTTGATAGACAGGCCAAACAACAGCTGGAAAGCAGATAAGCTAACAGCAGATTTAGCCACGAAGATGCTGATCTTATAGCGCACAGCCGCAGATACCACGATACCTGAGAAAAATAAGGCAAGCAAGCACTTGTTTTCTTTCTTTTAGTAATGAGAAAGAGAGACACTCTGTGTAGCATCCCAAATTAAACACTTCATAGGTTCACCTATAAGGTGGGAACAGGCAAGCTATCAATCTAGCTAAAAACCTCCAAACTTGAAATTAAGGTGGAAAAAAGGTGGTACAGAAATGCATAATGGAAGAGAACACTTTGGAATAAAATAGTAAGACCCAAAACACAATGCATATGAAGCATGTCAAATGAACTTGTAAACATAGTTTCAGCTCAAACTCATAAGATCAGAGATTTGGCACATACTACTGGCTAAAACATCATCGTTCGAAGACGATAATCCATATTCAGATTGTAGACGTTTCCGATGGACTGCAACTTTCCTCGCAATTTCCTCCAAGTATTTCACTCTCCAATCTTCTAGAGATTCACAATATTCCATCAATGCAACCTCAAGACACCTCAACTTTATCTGTTCAACATGATCACATTTAACCCATAAAAACAGCAATCAGTGCAGTTGTAGCCTCAACTCAGACTCCTACAACTGTAAATTTCTCAATTATTGGGTTGTTTCCATAAGTTCTGTGGATAGACAAGCAGAAAAACTCAAGACACTTATTTAGGTGAAGATACCTATTGGTCAGCAAATCTATTGCAGATATTTGATAACTCCCTTATGCCCTGAATCTGACCAGAATTTGGTCGGAGGAATAGATGAAAGAAGCAACCATAGCTATTGGAATAGGCAGCTTAGCATAAATTGTGCATATCAAAATTATTCAGTAGAAGATTGGGTTCATACCAAAATCGTGAACAGATGTCACTGGGGAGACTGTCACCATTGAAAATTTGAGACCACCTTCGGCGATTGAAGAGTCACCATTGACGATGGGCTTCGAATGAGCGGCAATCGACCTCGTTTCGATTGACCGGAGTCTCTCAGTTGCCATAGTCTCAGTCCTGAAATATAATTTAAATGTACAGCAAATATGCACACTGTACAAGAGAGAAATGTCGAGCTAATTATGTCTGACAACGGTTTTCAATTGTACGAACTCAATAGCAAAGAACTTCATTCCCAAACACTGAAAACTATCACCTCAAATTCCATGAGATGAAGAAGTAATTGTAGCACTACATCAATCTTCGGTCCTGAAACAATATTTAGGAATTCAACTCTTCAGAATAAACTTTTCGTCTGATTCGCGCTCGTTCTCGGTGATGGTGTGTTCGTCGCCAGAGGTGGAGGTGGAGGTGGAGGTGGAGGTGGAGAGGGAAGCGGGAGGCGCTGCCGGTCGTGGTGGTAACCGGTGGTGGTGGGTTTCGCGGTGGCGGGCGGTCGTCGCTCTCCCTTTCTCTGTACACAGATTGAACGAAAATGGGTTTCGAGGTTCGAATTTTTAAATTTTGCTTCGGTAAAAATATTTTCCACCTCATGACATATGTTGAACCTATGTCACGTACCAAAACGACGTCGTTTTAATTCTAATACTACAAGGACGATTTCTATCTATATTGACCATAATTTAATAATCCAAGACATTCTTCTTGTAGAAATTATTAAAACACATATGATGTACGAATATCTCGTAAATAAGATGCATAATTTTACTTAATCTAGATGAATTTCTAGTTCTTAAAATGGCTCCGGATACATTGAATCATATCCTTTTCCATATCAACAACTCTTGCCAAACTTTGAGTAAGTTTTCTATCAATCTTAGAGATATGTTAATGATCTAAGACATTCATATTATAGAATGCAGAAAAATACACATCATGTAAAAATTTCACAATATTTGAAAATGGATTAGTTGTTGATTGGAATGAATTTATGTTCGTTAAAATAGGTTGTGATATACTGAATCAAAACCATAATAGGAGTTGTAACCGGTTTTTCTTATAATCTCGTGTTTGCCATAGAAACGACGTCGACGCTGAAACTCTCTCCCTCTCCCATTTACTTTCCCGTCCGATCAGAATATCTCCGGCAACTTAGAGACTCCGTTCAATCCAAACGTCGTCGACTGCCGCTCATTCGAAGCCCATCGTCAATGGTGACTGTTCAATCGCCGAAGGTGGTCTCAAATTCTCAATGGTGACAGTCTCCCAGTGACATCTGTTCTTGATTTTGGTATGAACTCAATCTTCTACTGAATAATCTTGACGTGCGCAATTTATGCTAAGCCAGTCTCCCCAGTGACATTTGTTCATGAATTGGTATGAACTAATCATTGTAGTGTATTTTGGTTGTGCTCAGTCAACTAGCAACATGTTAGAGGCTGTTGGTTTCTTTCTTTTTGGCTTTGCAGAATCCACTTAGACCAAATTTTGTTTTTGATCCTACTAAGAAGAAGACGCAAGTCATACAGGATGATGGGGATGATACCTCCAACAAGATAGTTGAGAACATAGAGAATTTATTACGAAAGTTTGAGGGTATATGCGCCCCAATTAGGCTCCTCTCACGTCTGTATTTGTGTTTGTATGCATGTTCCTTCACAATCTGCAAAATAAATGTATTTGCAGCCTTGCAGGTGTTTTATGGGTTATCATTATTACCCAATTTTTTACGGAGACTTATTTTGTTCTTCCTTTGCATTTGCTGAGGGAGTTGAAAATACATTAATTGGTTTGAAAAATAAGAAGAAGAAACCAGTAAGTTATAAAGCTCGTAGCATCTCCTTATATCCACAAGAAATTGACACTTTTTGCGGCCACAGTTTACATGGGAAGGAAGTGACCAAGATTATGAGTATAAGAGGTATGTTTGATTTTTTTATGATTTATTATTCTTTCCTCCCACAGTGATTTACTACATTGTTTGTGCTTCACGTGAGTGTGCAGCTCCTAAGCAGAGTGAGAATGGTGTTGATTCTCTTGTAGGTATTTTCTTGCATCATGTTTGACAATATCTGACACTATATTGTTAATAATGGCTTAATTTAACATGCTGATAAATGGTCACATTCTCCTTTAGGTGCTGTTGAAGTTTTGTTGTCAGCCGATCACTTTATACCTATTAGAGCATGAGGTATTTTTGTTGTCGAACAACTCATTTGATATTTTTAAATCAGCACAACTAGATTGGTTTGAGCTGAATTTTTGGCAAGTCTGGGCTTTCGTTGAGTTCCGTTTCTTGATGCGACTTCCCAAGTGTCAGGTTCTTTGAGTTACATACTATGTCATGATAAAAACTTTCCTTAATTGGTTGACATATACTTTTGCATACAACTGTAGTTGGTAAGAAGTCAATGATTGGTTTGAGCACAAGTATTGAGGATAGCATAGTGTCTGGAGAATGTTTATAAGTTAGGAATTAGGATCATACTAGTAGCCCCTTTGGATTGTGGCCAAGGGTGGGAAAAGAAAAGAAAATAGAGTCCTTCAATAATTTGGTTAACTAAATGAGCTGAGAATAGTGAGAAAAGGTGAGAAGTAAAGAAAGAGATGAATCTTCGTGGTCCATTTGTAATTCTCACCAAATCTCGTCACTTTTGGTGAGATTTGGTGTGAGACACAAATCTTCTTTCTCTCCCTTTCTCACAATCCAAAGGGTCTCTTAAGGTAAAATAAGTGAAGGGGGCATGGATAGCATTGGAAGAATAATCTTTTGTGTATGTCGAGATAGACGACTAAACAGGTTGCTCCTATTCATTCTTGTTTTTGGGAATTCTCTCCTTACCGTTATGTGTTTTGTGCTTCTGTTTATGTTTCGACACAATAATCTGTTTTTCTATCAAACTGCAGCATGCAAGAGGAGGATTGGGGTCCAGTTTATTCCCATTGCTGAATATGGAGCTGAGCTCAGCAAGAGTTCAAGAAAAGGGAAAAAACCAAAGAAAGTGGCGAGGCTCTTGTACAGCAGGAAGAACCACTATGACCTACTTGTCTGACAGTCTATCGGGAGAGGATATGGTACCTCCACAGTTTAGCCAAGAAAAACAATCAGCAGAATCATCGAATATTAGACGAAACACATTCACAGAATCAAGGATTGATGCAATTTTTCTTTTCAAAATAATCACAGCGTGACAGAAGTTGCAGGGTGAGAGATATGGTGATATAGTTAAACATTTTGGCATTCAAAATGTATTATTACCCTAGTGAATGGAGAGAGAGACTTTGGGAGTTCTGGTTGTATTTTTGTAGAAAGAGAAATGCAGTCAATGCACAAGAAATGGTGAAGCAAATAAGTTAGTTTGATTGGCAACTTCAAGTAGAATTATAGTTGGAGTTAAGAACTGGCTTGGAAGTTCTGTGCTGATTGATGGGCAGGTTAAGGTTTGGGAGAAAACCATCGGTGACCGGTAAACCAGTACTGTTGTCTGGTTGATTAATCCCATTATTCTGCCGTTGGCTTTTGACCAGTTCAGTTGCTTGACCCAATCCACAAGATGGTACAGACGAATTACTGGGAGCTCGGATAATCGGCAGCTTTGCGGGAATATGAGATGGGATGTGGGGCAGTCCCACTGCTGTCGAAGATGGTCTCAAGTTCCTTAGGTGCGGGGCCATGGCTGGGGCTGGTCTTCAAGTGTGATCCACCACCAAAGTTCCCCCTCCAGCGAGGGCTGGAAGAACTTTCAAGACTGGTTGTACTATTCCTCGCGGCAGATTGCTGAAGATGGAGTTATCTCATTCATGAACCCAGGTACATTAGCTGCAAGAAGAAAAATATCAAAAGCTATCTGGACCTAAAAGGAAAAAATCATTCCACTATGATGTGCTTGGATCAAGGAGTGGGGTTTCTAATAATAATAATAAAAAAAAAGGAGTTGGGTAAGGAAAAGAAAACAGGAAAGTTGAAAGGATCTAACAGCAGTTAAATCTAGCGATTTCTGGATTTCCTTTTCTTCTCAAGTTCTTGATCCAAAAACAGCCTTAGATAGTTAAGCAAAGTTATTTGGTGCTAATAGAAAACTAAATTCTTTAAAGATTAAAGAGATCATGTTATAAACAATCTGTATATGTAGGAAGTCTAAGAAGCATGCATGGAAAAGCTCTTAAGTTCTAGTTTACGTGTATTGTACTTGGTTTAAATTTGTAGATCACCACTTTGACTTTCCGAATAACTTTTTGATTTATCTTGCTTAGATTTTGTATAGTTCATAAGGAAGTATCGTTAAATGACACCAAAAAGGGTGCAAACCTTGTATACCTGGAGTGTCAAATACAAAACAAGTACATTGTTCTGCTTAGTCTTTCGTTGGTTCACATTTTCAGGTGATCCCTGGTAATGAGCCACGGGTGACGAAGATGTTAAACCGTATATCGGAGATTGGGTCAACAATAGTAATGGGAAAAAAATGAGCAGCTGCACGCATCTGGTCACGGTCATCGTCAGGAATTGGTGAGATTTTGACTATTCAGAATCCTCTTTTTTTCTCCACTGCCTTCCTTTACAAGCACTGTTGTATTTTATTCTGTTCCACTTAACCAATAAGGAAAACGATATAAATGAAATGCTAGATTGTTTGTGTAATCGTTGTTTCTGTTCTTTCTTTCCTCATCTAGATCATTTTTCTTTTGAGGACTGAGAATGAATGTTATGAACTTGTTTTCTGGTTAAAGCCGATGAGACAGATGACTGTTTGTGTTTGCTTATGTAAAATCTAACAAGGCCACTTAAGTATATTCCTTGACTTTGAATGTCAGCAGCCATGGCTGTATGCTCAAATTTGAGGTGTCCCACAAACTCTTCCCTTTATGTGTTATTCTTTTCGGATCTGCTGATTTGTTTTTGAAGGCATACTCTAAATATATTACCTTCACTATTGAAGGAGGAAGTACTGAAAATAGTGAAGCCTCAACACTTTCTGCCCATCCATGGGGAGCTCTTATTTCTTAAAGAGCATGAGTTTCTTGGGAAAACAACTGGGATTCGGCACACCACTGTAAGTTTATTAGCTTTCTTTTGCTTAATCTCTTACTAATTACTAAATGGCACATCAGCTTAATGGCAATTGTGCCTCTACTGTCGAGTTGGTTGACGATGGGATCATTATCTAAATGTGTTATTGCGAATTCCAATATCGTGTTTCCGGATCATACTTCTGCACAAGTCATCCTAAACCAAATTCAACTTGAGCTTAACTAACTTACTGGTGATTTGTAGAGTACTGTTGAAGTTCTGGGAAGCCTATTCTTCCATTGTGTATTCCTCTTTGTGAGATTGACTTATTAAGAGTTCTAGAGTGTTTTGCTCGACTCTTTGGCCCAGGTTATTGTCAGTTGTTTCTGTTGTTATCATAGTCATCTCATTTATGGCTTTTTAGAGTTCTATAGCTCAATGTATTGGATCCATTGAGGTGAATGAATATGTTTACTAGTACCTGAAAAATAACCTAGGTCCTAGACGTTAAGAGTAAAGGCAAGGACTGATACATTGTTGACACTTAGACAATGTATTGGATATTGTGAAGGATATCAGGTAAAGTAATGAGGAGCCTTGAAATGAGCAGTTTGGAATGCAGGCCCAGGAATGTAATGTATTCAAAATAATTGATGTGTGGATATGAAAATTTGAAGCTAATAAATGTTCACTCTTGAAATCCAGAAAGATACAAACACAGGACAGAGACATGCGGAGACATCTTTCCAAAAAAATTAGGATATGGACTGTTGGGACACAGTCAAATAATTGATGTGTGGGATTTGCAAATTTGAAATGTTCACTCTTGACCAAGAAGCAAAGATTCAAACGCAGGACACAGACGTGTAGAGTGTAGACGTCTTTCCAAAAAAAAAAAAAAAAAAGGATACCGACGGTTGGGAGTTTTGGGACACAGTCAAATACACAGTGTATTTATATTGAAGATGTATCCTGTGAATTCATATATAAGTAGAAAACATTGTTTCTGTCAAAATTACGATAAACCACAAATAGTACTCCCTCGGTTCCTAATTAATAGTCCATTATTCCATTTTGCGATGTTCCAAAATGTTAGTCCTCTCTAAAACTGGAAGTAAATTTTTTATGATTTTCCAAAAGTATCCCTCATAAGTGAATACAAGTGTTGCAAGGTAGGTACGGTAAGGGTATAAGGGCAATTGATGGAAATGATGTCACCAAATTTGAATTTAGGTGCAATCATTGCATGTCCCCTTAAAAAATGGGAATTCCCAAAAGGGACTATTAATTAGGAACGGAGAGAGTTTTGATATTATCAACATACAAATCAATAGTAGGGCAAAATTTTAGAGATTGCATTTTAAACTCCTAATGTGTCCTTAATGTGTCCTAATGTGCCTATGACTGCAATGAATCAAAGTGGAAAATTCAGACACGTAATTAGCTGTGTCCAACACACATTTGACACGCTTCGACCCCAATAGACAAGGCCGGTAAACGTGTCCTTAGTTTTTTATTTTATTTATCGGCTCCATGCTTCTTAGCTTGAAATCATATGTTTTTTTGGCAACTGAAACAAGTCTCGCCACTCTCATACTTTTGAGCATTTAGGAGATTGTACACGAAGTAAAGATCCCGTTTTTCCAATTTGCAAGGAATTGACTTTCTGTGCAATCAAATGCTTCTTGAGCTTGCGAATTCCGAAATTAACTGTAAATTGAAGTCAATAAGGTTGATAAAGAGTTAATGTTCTGAAAAGTGAAATATATTCAGCCCATCACAATCCATATAGCGATGCCAGAAAGGGTGCAGCCTGGTACGCACGAAGCACATAGGAAAACAAAATAGCTGTAGGAAGACCCCAACCTCTAGATATCACAAGGATATATTAGGCTTCTCTTGGTAGTGAATTTCTCATGTTCATTTGACATTTTACAAGTTTCTCTTTTGTTTTAAGTTTAAACAAACACCTTATGTTCTCGTGTTATGAAGGACGTATTTTACACCCCACCTTGAATATAGGAAGATGCATGTAGTAAAAGTAGTGCTGTCTTGTTCAATTTGTAACAAACGTGCAATGTGTGGGCATACTTGAAAGGAACTGCCTGGGATTGTAGACCAAGGTGACATGATTAACTGATGTTCCATGCGCGCAACATATGACCTCTCTTTGCATAAGGAAGCATTTGGAATTCTAACTAAGTGAATTGGACTGGTAATGTATCAGGTTATAAAAAACGGAGAGATGCTTGGGGTTTCACATTTGAGGAACAGAAGAGTGCAGTCTAATGGTTTTACATCACTTTGGGAAGGAGAATTTGCAGGTTGGTTATCATGAAAAAGGGTCCTTGCCCTCCCTCTTCTCTCATTAGAAAAGTTTTGCTAAAAATAGCTCTTTTCTTGCAGTTGATGTACAATGATGGTGATAAAGCATTTGGTACATCCACTGAACTGTGCATTGAGAGAGACTAAGAATTGCATCTGATGGCATTATAGTGATCAGGTATATCTATCACACCGTAAATATCAAGGATTTTTGCGCTTTTCCATCTGTATGTAACATCAACTTCCTCTCTTTCATTGCAGCATGGAAATCTTACGCCCTCGAGATGCTGACAATTTTGGTGAAAATACAATAAAAGGGAAAATAAGAATCACTACTCGTTGCTTATGGCTTGACAAAGGAACGCTTTTGGATGCACTCCATAAAGCTGCCCATGCTGCACTCTCAAGCTGTCCTGTAACTTGTCCTCTTGCCCACATGGAAAGAACTGTCTGATGTTTTGAGAAAAATGGTAAGAAAGTACAGTAGTAAAAGTCCTGAAGTCATTGCAGTTGCTGTAGAAAATCCGGCCTGCATTTCTCTCGGACGAGCTCAAGTCACAAGGTGGTTCTGGGACATCATCATTAAAAAAAACAAGGGTTGGTCGTCCAAAAAAGAGACAGCCGACTGAGGTACAAGAGGAAGAAGGCAACAGCATCATGCAATCAGTTAACACCGCGCAAGAATGGGAAGGTTCTGATTTCTCGGCTTTTTTTTTTCACAGTTGTAGATATAAAAATAAAATAAAATAAATAGAAGCTTTTCTTTCGCTGTTCATTTTCTTTTCTTTACATGTCTTTATGTGTATACATACATAAATTTATTTGTAAATGCATGTAGCCAATACAAAATCAGTCACCTAGGAAGAAAATTATATTTTTCAGTAGCTCTGATATGGAATCTATTTGATGTCGAGGGGCTGAATTGTTTCATTGAACTACTAGTCTTGTCGTGTTTAATTTGGTCCAGGTCCACTGTGGTAGTTAGATAGACCATTCAGTTTTGTCCTGTCTGGACCGACCTCCAAATATATGATTTTGTCATCTACTGCCATATTATTTCCTTTGGAGGGTTAATGTCTGGTATGATTTGCCCCCTGGGTTGAGTAGATGATTTAGATTTTAGAGGTTACTAGCACCAAATCGCTTTGTTTTCTTCTCTGCGTTTGGCTTCAGCATTTTAAATAGGTTTCTGTATGACAATGTATTTACTTGTACTGCAGGTCGTGGCGCTGAATATGAAAGACAACCGTCTGAGGAAGCCGCTACTTCGGTTCGGAGTCACCAGGGAGCTCCCCTATTAATTCTCAGCAATCAGATGATTTTTGGAGGTCAGTACTGATGCCACTAATGGACCAAGTGGGAAAGAATAGCAACGGATCTTTTCCACCTGAGAAACATAGTGATGAGCCTAAGAAAGAAACTGGGGTTAAAGATTTTGTGGAACTACCAAATTCTCAATTAAAACATTCCAAGCCTACGAAACGGAACAAGTGGAAGCCCGAAGAGATTAAAAAGCTGATTAAAATGCGTGGTGAACTCCATGGTAAATTCCAAGTTGTGAAGCAGCGAATGGCCCTTTGGGAAGAGATATCTGCACAGCTGTTGTCTGATGGGATTACTCGAACTCCCAGGGAGTGCAAATCTCTATGGACATCCCTGGTCCATAGATACGAGGTTTGCTCTTAACATTGACATTAATGGCATTTCTTTCTCGCATATGTAAATCGTTCTCGTCGATGCATTTATGTAAGTCCAACTGTTGGTACCAAAATGGCATTGCTAAATTATTTATTTTGCTCACTAGAGTGTCAAAAAGTCGAAAAATAGTAATGTTACAACACCGGTTTGATGCCATTTTGGCACAATCTCAAAACCATTTGGTTTTGGCATGGGATTTGACACGGGAATTGGCACAAGGGTGTACTTGCTCATACACGAAGTTCCAATTTTTTCAGCTTGATTTCTGTATCGAGAGCCGGTTATTTCAAAATCTTGAACATATCTGTTAATATGGAGAATTTTGACTCAACCGTTGAAACATTAACCCTGAGGGTGATGATGTTGAGACTTGAGCCCTATAATCTGAAATGCGGATATAAATGCAATGCTGCAGTCATGTATTTCTATTTCATCTGCTGGAGGTCGACCATACAATTGTTGCACAGATATGCAGAACGATGTATATCTGCATCCATGTCCTTGTACTAAGTGGAGTAGACGTCATGCCAGTTTTCTCCCATTATTTTCTTGATTATTTTTGTTGAGTTTCTTTGATGCTCTTTTCCACAGGCAAGCAAGAGAGAAAACAAAAGTTGGCCTTATTTCGAGGACATGGACAAGATTTTATCCGACTTGGAGGCAACCACAACAATATTTGAACGGAGCCGGTAGAGTGATTGCCGGTAGAGTGATAGTTACATTGTTTTTTCATATGTTGTAGCAACGAGTGTTTTTTCTTCTTCTCGGTAATAGAAAATGATGGTCATGTTTGTAGTTAATTATCAAAAGAAACACCCACGGGGAATTGTATGGTTTATTTTGTAGCCTTTGGGACCTTTGGTTAATTGATCAATTTGCATAGATTTTGTGGTACTTTCAGGCTCGAGGATTGGTTTCCTTTTCTCTCTTTTCTAATCTATGTTCAATGTTCTTGGCATGCCATGAAAATTTCCAGGAGTTAGCGATATGTTTCAAAATATTCATCACGATTTCACGAAGCTTCTTTACTTTTTGGGAAAGTGTTGAGAACATGAAAAGAAAACATGAAATGGAACATGAAAAACGTATCTGACCGATGAGATTCATCAGGTACACTATTTTTACAGTGTACCGGACGAATTTCACCCGTCAGATGCTTTTTCATGTACTCTACCATGCCTTTTTTTCTTTTTTGTGTGCGCTCATGTCTAAGAATATATTTGAAATTCAGAGTTCTAATAAAATAGGTGTACGGAACAAAGAAATTTCACCGCCATGCACGGATCAAAGAATCAAGGCTTGCTGGAAAGACACAATATTCTGCGCTTGAAGGTTAAAAGAATGCTATCATTTTTATTCATATTCATTTTATAAAGTACATAACTTTGTATAGCGACTACAGAAAAATGAACGTGAGAAAAAAAAATGCATTACACAACAAAGCAAGCCTAAGGTAAAATAATATGATAAAAAAGGACAACGTATAATCTAGGTGCCACACGCTTTCAAAGCCCTTTTTTCGCAAGTCGGAAATGGAAGCAAAGGCCCGGCCACTCACTGCCAAAAGCATCTTTCCGGTAGTTACAGTAACGCTGAATGCCCAAAATTAAAGACTAATTGTGCTTTGCCTGTCTGTAGGGGCAAAAACCTGCCACAAGGAACAAAAAGCGGAAATTTTTACTGCTTCAACTCCAAGTGCAGAGAGGTTGCGCCCATATTCCTGTTCAATAATCAGAACATCCAAAAGAAAATCAGAGAAACAGAACTAAAACCCAGAAAGGTATTCTAATCACTAATGCCCAAAAAAAAAAAAAAAAACAGATTCAAAGATTTTGAGAGAGAGAGAGATGTGCACAAGGGGGCTGACCTGAATATCAAGAAATAATTGCATACAGATCTTATCAATATCCGACACATTATTGTCCGAGACATCTGAACTTGCTCCCGCTCTCCTTTGTGCACCCTGACGTATTCTCTGAAGTGAAGACTCCGTTTTCCTAGCCTGGTCGCCATATTGAAAGCTTTTAATGCAAGCACAATCGAAGACAAAAAAATCCAGGCAAAAAGGTTCACTTCCCAAAAGCGTAAAAATCCAGGAAATTGTCTCTGTACTAACCACACTAACGAGGTCCGCAGCTAATTCATAATAACGAACAGTTATCTCCAAGGCAGCACCTTGTACAAGTTCATCCCTAATGTCCCTTGTCAAATATGCAGTAGCTCGCTCTCCGTCCAAAAAGGTCTGAAAAAAGTAGTAGTTCGACACAAATGTTCAATGTTTCAAAGTAACTAGTATGACCACATAAACACACATCTCGAAGCAAAACATTTGCTAATATGGCGCATTATGAACTTTTTCACATCCACGGGGTACACTTTGCAATTGCACACAAAAGTAGGGGTTGGTTTTCAGATCATTATAGCATGTCTGCCTTTCAAGTGCTGTTACTCTAATGAACAACTTATGTGAATATGGACACATCTAACTGTGACAACATAAGAAAGAATTCAGTCATTCAGCGCAAACTTGTGCATTTGACTAGCCAAATACTGGTTCTTTAGCAAAGACTCATCAATCCTTTCAAAGTACCTTCAAAGGACGCAGATCCAGTAATTTTAAATGTTCCATTCACCCATGTTTCTGTAATTAGTCAAATTAAACCTTTGACAAAGTATGTAGCTTACCTCCACAGATTTCTCAACCACTGTTTGTATTATTGAATTCATCACCTTGGGTATAAGATCCTTCAGAGATGCTCCACCCTCTAAAATGCTTTGCTTTACAAGATCTAGAACTTCAGTGGAGCTTGAACTAAGTAGCTCAACTACATGTCCCAGGAAATCGCCAAAAAATTTTCTCCGTCAGACAGTTTAGGTCATGAATTATCTGCAGCATATCACAACCATCCTTATGTTGCCAAGCATAATCATCTACTGAGCATGACATCACTTGGATGGTCCAAAACTCTAAATCACTTATCATGAATGTAAGACCTTCAAACAAAGCAGCAGGCATATTGGGCTTGTCAAAGAATGACAACCTAAGAGCTATAAAAGAACTATAATCCAGCAGTTAATAACTGAATTTAGTTTGGACTTTGAAATTTTAAAAAGGGAAATGAATACAAAAGAGCATTTTAAGAAAGAAACAAGGATATATCCACACACACACACACACACACACACACCCCGACACAACCTTCAACAGAGAATAGAACTGAAATTGGCAACAAAATGTTAAAAGAAAATGAAAGAAAAAAAAATTATAATATGCTCATTCCAATAAAAAAGTCCCTGATATGGTAAAATCAAGAAAAGCTACATACGTAAATAAAATCATCTGGGACAGCAGAAATAGCCCATTCAGACCCAGGGGCGGAGCCAGCATAACCAGCTTTGCGAGCAGCTAGTCCAGCTGACACCCAATGGGAGTACCTGTAAGTGAAAAGCAGTTGCATTTTCGACATGTCAGCAAATTAGTTTAACACAAAGAAGATGCAATGGAAATGTTTCAGATACCAACTGACCTAGAAATAAGTTGTAAAGACAAACGAAGGAACTTGTCAGAGCAAGAACGAACAAGAACGTCTTCTCTCCAGCATGACATCAAGCATTCTAAAAGAGTAGCGCTTTGATTTATTGTTAGATGCTGTGAATTTCCCTTGTCTGAATGTGAGATTTGAATTGGGACAAGACTAGCAACCGTAAGTGCAGAATCTAAAGACCCGGCTATTTCCTGGAACCTGGAGTCATTGAAATTACATTAGACATGCATGTATTCCCTTCCTTCCCCCATTCCTTCTTTTCTATGGCGGGAGGGAAGGTGTGCACAGTTGCTTGGAGAATTTTAAGTTACACAATTATGACAACACAACAACTTTTGTAGGAACAGCATCGAGTACCTCAATGAGAAATAGACCCCGACATTCCATTGCTTCAAGAACTCAATGTAGATAGCCTCAGCTCGGAAGTTGGCAACAGCGGATCTGTTTAGGAAACACCAAACCTAACCATACTGAACCAAACTAAGCCTCAGAAATTTAAGTTGAGGAAACAGAGGCTCAAATTTTCTGAAGTACCAGGAAAAAAAAAAGGAAACCAAGGCTCAAAGTTAATGTATGGACTGCTTTTACCTTGACTCTACTGTTGACAAGAAGTAGCTTCATATGTGCATTTAGTTCCTTTATTCGGCTTAGATGGCCAGAAATTGTCCAGCTTTGGCACTCATCTACAATGAGCATCCCCCATTTAATGCCATCTAATATCCTTGAATCCTGCTTAAGAAAATTAGATAAGAGATTATGCATAACGAGTTTGACTTCTTCACTCAAATTTATCATGGATGAAACCCATCTCATTCTCCTAGTTGGAAAAAAGCGTATATTGAACAAGATCGCGTAGCACCACAACGTCCCATACCAAGGGTAAATTTTTTAACCCATAAGAATCCAGTAATGAAAAAGACCAATAAGTGTTTTAACCGGAAGACTGTACCCACAATACAAGTAAATAGGTCATCGGCAAATATTAATTACGTGGTTTAGGAGAAGCACCTCCAGAACAGTCTCAGGAGTTGATAATAGTACTTGAAACATTAAGCAACCATCTTCATTGTAAAACTCTAGAGATCTGATAATAGCTCGTACATCTTTGTTCCCTTTGTACACGACAATATTTATATCTGATTTGCGCTGTGAGAACTCAGCTTCCCACATGGAAAGACAGGAAGATTTGGTGATGATTAGGAAAGGCAGTGTATTATCTTGCGAGGATAATATGAACGAGGTCACCTTTACAACGCGCTCCTGCAAAATCCAAAACTGAACCAGTCAGTTTCAATCAAGTAATTATATAAATAAAGCAACTGTAAACACTTTTTTAGATCATCTGTTCATTAGCTTAGTCAAAAGGGCGTTGGATGCTAGATTTAAGAACCACCTCTGACTTAGAAGCTAAATTGGGCTCCAGCCATTTATGGATCAGGTGAAGCTTATTGAGGGGAGGAAATTCTAGACCTATGACTATGAGGAAAATTCTCAAGGTGATCACCTGTTTCTGGATCAGTTACCTCTCCACGCTTAAACCAAGCTTCAAGTGCTGTCCTCTCACAAGCAGTACCAGTACAAAGGCTAACAGGATCATCCATCAATTTTCTGCTAATGCAATATAGTGACGCCTCATTTGATTAATGATATCATATTTCAAGGTCAGAGACTCAGAGTCATGAAGAATAGGAATGATTAGTGATACCCCATTTGAAGTGAGAACAGAAGTCCCAACAATTTTGGCTTCAGTTTAACAGATTTTAAGAAGCGTACACCAGGCAGATCTCCTCACAAGATATGAGGTGATCAGATTACATTGCAAAACTAACAAGTTGGTGATAATGGGAAGTAATTCAAGTTGGGGCGCCCAACTTATCAACAAAGAATTCAGTTCCATTGCCATTTGAAAGACTCCAGATCATGTTGCAATATTGACGTGCGTAGATGGAAGTTATGGAACGAGAATGTTAACTTCAGAAGACGAGGAAGTAGCTTAACAAATGCAGACAAAGCCAACTCTTAGATTCTCTGTTTCCAGATGCCATCTCAAGCAAAGGAGGTAACACTCCTGCTTCGCCAAGTAACCTTATGTTTGTTCATTAAGTTCCATGCGGACAAGTGCGATCACCATTGGTATCCTCGATTACTTTTGACGCTGGAGATTACATCTGGACCATGGAAATTCTTTATGATGCCTCATGGACCATGAGGAAAATCCTTGATCTAAGAGCACTCTTTAATGGCTGGATAATTGGTACCCTCTCGGGTCTTTGTATGCCAGATTTGGTGATAGGGTGGTGACCAATGTGGGCATGTCTCTGAGGGCTGGAGTTGCTTCAATCATTGATCAAGGAGTTTGGCGTTGGCCCAGTTAAGGAAACCTCTTATCCAAACTATTATTGCTCACACTCCTCCAAGTTTTGTCCCACATCCTGAGGTGAAGGACTCAGATCTGCAGTTGCCTCACCAAGTGGTATTTTCACAGCTAAGTCGGCATGGAATAGGGAGAGATTACCACTTCAACCTTGGTGCAAAGTTTTTAGGAGTAAGCATAATGTACCTAGATGGTCTTTGATACTATGGTTGGCTGCTCTTATCCGAGTGTGTAGAAATCACAGATTCCAGAGTTGGGGTATGCAGGTGGATGTAGTTTGTTGTCTCCGTGCCTCTGAAGATGAATCACCCCATCATCTTTTTTTTTTTTATTGATCCTTTTCTTCTCTTGTTTGGCAACTAGAGTGCAAGGATCCCTGGTAGACTGGGGGAAGTGCTTGATTGGTTTTACGCCAATGCCAAGGGTAATAGTTTCAGCTGTACCATTCGCAATTGCACCTTGGCAGCAACTGTGTATTGGGTGTGGCAAGAAAGGAATAGTGGAATCTTCAGAGGTGTTGCTAAGGGGCAGATCCTGGTGGTTGAAGCAATTGCAAATGGCATACGGGATTTCCTTAGCTCGAGAAGGAATGTGAAGAGCTCCTTGGAGAACAAACTCTGTTGTGCTTCCGACTGGTTTCGGAAGCCGTGTAGATTTTCTGAAGAAAAAAAAATAAAAAATTGACAATAACGTCAAACAACTACCATAAAAATAAAAATACAAACTTTACCATTTTAGACCTTATTGATATTGGAAATATTATATCACGTCAACAAGATAAAAGTTGAAAATCTAGTCAAGATGGTTCCTATCGGTATGAACTCCATTGTAGTAGCGATTTTCCAAAGGCAAGTCTTATTTTAACCGAAGAGGGTAGTAACTTCCTCCATTTTCCTCCTTCGCCGAGCATTTCAAGGCACCTAATTGGTGCAAAACACTAAACAAGCCTTACTTTCAACAATGCAAAATAGTCACATGCATGCTTATACCGAGTAAGAAATCAGAAGAAATATCCAAAGAATTACACTGGAATATCAATCAAGGACTGAAGGTACCTGAGATCACACTTTCCTGCCAACACTTTATATTTGGGACAGCAATTTACAGACGCAAGAGAGAAGGGGATGTAATTGTTTGTAATTGTTGTCCCAAAAATTTCAGCAAATCCATTGGATGTAATTGTTTCACGTTGTTTGTTGTTTAACTGAGAGAGAAAAGTAAGGAAAACTTTTAAAGTGAATATCGCAATTGTATGAGATCTGAAGCAGCATACTTCCGCTGCTAGTAATCCTAGGTGGCCATGCCAATCCATGGCCAATTACGAGTAAAGAGGGTATATATGCTATCTACAGTACGAGAACTTGAACTTCAAAATAAACGATAACTAGACCCATTGCTCTTTTAACGGACATGTCATTTGGGTTCAAGTCTCATTGCTGCAGGCATCAAAATTTTCTTCCAACAGACGTCATTTTTGTAAGCGACAGGAAAAATACTTTGGACCAGAATATGCCCTTCAAACCATATCCAAATATACTATTCTTTCATGTTTTCACTTGTCTTGGAAACATGAATGCAGATGGAAAGGTAAAGGAACACCTATGGATCACAAGTTGACAAAAGTGGATGACAAAGATGAGTTCGAAAAAGTAAGAATCAGATTACCTGTCTGGACAATCAAAAGAAGGGTAAGACAAATTGCCGCCGGTGCAACCACAGCTTGAGCCTACCCTTGTCATTGTTGATAGACGTTAAACAGACCTAGAACATAAATTGCGCAAGTTACACATGGAAATCGTAAGAGAAAACCTGATTGAGACACTAAAGATGTGAACTATATTATCTCATAACTAATATGTGTGATCATATATCAATTGTATAGAGTATGGCGCATAAGAAAATTACCACAATCGCTAGCTCAATTAGAAAATACATTAGAAAGGGTTTGGTTCAAATAAATTCAACCACTTGATGTCTCCCCAGCTCTTAACATTAGTTTACATGCAAAAATAATATAATATAACATAATAAAATAAAACAGTCAGAATCCCTTTGTATGAGAACCATGTTGTTTTTAGGCTCAATACACACAATGGCTTAAAAGGATGGAAGAATTTAAGAGAAAAAAATTATCAGTAATTTTTTGCCTCTGCTAAAAACTAGAACTTCACAACTTCATAGATGTGTATCAGCCAATAACAAAAGTGCAGCCTCCCCTGCAATTTTTAAACACCAGAACCTAACACTATCTTTCACCCAAACTTTCTGAATATGAGAATTTCAACAAAATAACCAAACTTGAAAGCCGCTACTAAAACTTGCAGCCCCAATAACTTTGTTAATAACCTCATAAAACTCATATAACAGCCTCAAGTTCCTATATCAAAAGAACCTAAATTTTGCAAAATAACCAAACACAATCCGACAAAAGCCCATCAAACTCATAAAGAAGAAAATTGAAAACATACTACAAACCAAGTCAATTCCCGACACTTGAAAAATGAAACTGAGCAAATGACAAACATTGTGTTTGGTTGAGAGTTTTGAGACAATATTTTGAGAAATATTTTTGAAGTAGTGTTTTGATGGGTTTTTGGAAAAAGTAATAATTAGAGAGAGATGTAATAATTGGAGAGAGATAGAGAGAAAAATGAGAATAATGATTGGATAGAGGGATATGAGTAGAGAGAGAAATATGATTAATGATTGGAGAGATGAGAGATGGGAAAAAAATCTTTTTGGAATTTTTTTTGAAAATGTGAAGTGAACTAAGTGAAGCAATTGAAGTACCCGAAAAAGGGGAAAAACTAAAAAACCTTATCCTTTTGTTTAATCTCCATTTCTGCGGTAGTAGTTTTATGCAAGCTTTGTGTACCTAAAAAAATAACCTTCAATCAACATCTAAAAAAAGTACACATTGTCCCAAAAGTAGAAAGACTAACAATATACCTAGATCATTAGTCAAAGTATGACAAGCAAATCAGTACCTTAGTATGTTTTGCAAACAATGACACTCATGGAGAGGGTAATGATAATTGGGCATGGAAGAGAAGAACAACTAGAGAGAGAGAGAGAGAGAGAGAGAGAGAGGCGGGAAGATAGAAGATGAGAGAGAGAGAGAGAGAGAGAGAGAGAGAGAGAGGGTGTCGACAATGGACAGCTTCAATATTGGGTGGTGATGAAATCTTCCAGGAAGATCCTCACCCCATTGACTCAAAGTCCAATTCTTCATCGGAGTCAATCACATCCTCATAGTCGTAATAAGGATTCGCCTGTCATGCAGATTACATCATGTTCATTACATAAGAAAGTACCTATATGTCACAAAGTAATAGATAAATAAATTTGGCTTCTTTACTTCATTATCTTCTTATATTTGCTTCACCTTTTCATTTCCGGATGAACTTCTCCTCAAAATCCTTAGCTATGTTCATTTCACTCCCTTCGTCCCATAATCTTTTATTCTTCTTGAAAAGTCATATCATTTTTCAAATTAAAAAATAAAGCACTTCTGAGTTCAATTTTCTGAATCTTTTTGCAACAAATAAAAGAACAATTGAGATCTTTAAATTGGCATGACTTTAAAAAAAAGGACAAGAGGAAGGGACCGATGGAGTATGACTGTTCTCTAGTGTAGAGATTAGCAAAATCTGTACCTCGGGTCTTGGAGTAACTGCTTCAAAACTGTGAAACACTGGAGAATCAAAATGAGGGGGTACGAGAACAATGTAAGCGCCTTTATTCTTGTATCATTCTTCAGTTGCCTGCAAGGAAGACAGAGACATAACATGTAACTATTAATTTCCACAAAACTTACCCCCAAAAAGGAAGTAGATTTTGTTGTATACATTAGGATAATTTGAACATGTTCAATGTCACATGCATACAATCCAAGAAATTTATCAATATTGTTTTCAGACATCACAAACAGGCGGTACTAATGCTTCAATATATTCCCTTTGAGATAGTGTTTAGGGATTCTTGCTTGTTATTCAGAAAATATTTGGATTGACCAAAAAGTCAACTGTCATGATTAACAATTAAGTATCATTTCCTTCTATGATAAGTAGCTGATTTTCTCTACCAGAACTTTGACACCCAGATTTACCTTACTACCCAATTTCCATCACCTATTGCTATTTAAAAAGAGGAACATCACATCTCCTAGTCACGAAGGGTGGCCCTGATGCTACGGTAAGGCTACGTACATCCAACCCTTCTCTACATCCAGTAGTAGCAGAAGCCTCATGCACTAGGTAGCCTTTAAAATCAAATGTAAATAAGATGGAAACATTTGCTTTTTCCTAAAAGAGTCTGATGAGAAATAGGCAAGGCCAGCGTTGGCCAGTTGGCCTTTACAATGCTCATCTATTGAAAAACAGGCCTACCTTTCTACTCTTTCCTACCTTGAATCTATTTCGGCGGATGGCTTATTTTGCCTCTTTCAGTATCTCAACTATGGTCCAAGAATCTCTCGGAAATAGGCGATTCGGGAGAGAGATAATTTAGGAGAGTATGATAGTACTAAATCTCCGATGGTCAAGTAAAGAGACTTGTGGTTTGGACCACCAAGTAGTATCCCAAAGACGCACATAACCAAAAAACAGCCTAAGCGGGACTTCTGCCCTAACCAAAACCACCAAAGCAAAGCATAAGAGATACAAAACAGAAAGCAAAAGCAAGTTTAAAAGGTTATATTAACAAGTGAGTCTTCGGATGTCAAGTCGAAGTTGGAATTGTTTGAGCTCGTGCAAATTTCAGGTCCATTGAAGGACTTGATCAGCGTAATTAAACAAAGGACTATGACTCCTTTCTGCTAGGGTTCCAGGAAGAAGATTTGGCTTTCCGAAGTAGCGTTGAGGGAAATAGAAAGGCGTTGAATAAAAGCATATCATCTATGCTTTCAAACAGAAATCATTTTTGGTTTAGGTCCTCTCTGTGTGCCATACCCATATTCCCCAAGCTTTGGGCATTGAATATCTTCTATGAAAATATAACAAGTACTCATGAAAAAGCTAACCCACCTAATTTATCAGGACAAGGAACGAAGGTAGAAAAGATCTTCCGTCTAACAGCATACCCGCAGTGGACATGTCCATTCGATACCTTTTTTCTAAAACGAAAATGCATCAAGGAACAAAAATAACGGTGTTTTGTAATGACATCTCATACAGGGCACTTGCAATTAGTATCACATTTCAAAGGAAAAAATCTAATTTATTAAGAAGTAACATGTCAAATAATAGCTCTTTTTTATGCCTTTTTAGGGGTAACTTTTATTGGCAGCATTTGCCCTTTTTCCATGCCTTCTTGATGCAAGCTTCTTTGATGATGAGATGCGCAACACATAACCGGAAAGGAGGTTTCCACTGAACCATTTTAGAAGGGATTCCTATCTTGAATAAGGACCAATAGTCTTATTGTAGATTAAGAGATATCTTTGTTCTAAAAACATTTGACAGAAACTCCCAAAACTTGGAGGGAATTTCAAAACAGGGGCCACGTATCCATGCATCATCAAGCTGGTCTTATAAAAACGCTGCTATAGAACTTCTGCGAAGTTTTTTTCTCCGGGGAAGATTCACTTCCTGGAGCCAATTTCAACTTCTCACAATGGGCATTGTTTTTAGTATCCTCACAATCGTATGACAAAATAAGGCCCATATCCAATATTATATCAAGAAGAATAAGGAAGCATGCAAACCAGTAACTAACTAGAAAGAGCAGATGAAATGTTATTCCATTATGTAGCCCCACTAAAACTGGAACAAGAATGAATCCACCTCAAATGGTTGTTATTTCAGGATGACATTTTTGCACATCTAACTCTAGATCTAGCAAATATAGAACAAGCATACACAAAAGTGTTAAGCCAATAGATGGAGAACTTTTTCCAATAGGCTATATCAAATGTTGGAAGGAGATACAGATAAAAAGTCACAATATAGGAGCCAATACTAAAGTGTGGATGCAACTAGAGTAGCCTTAGGGAAGACCAGCCGTTACAAAAATAACTACCTGGAACTGGGGATAGTCGGGAGCACTGAAGAGAGTAATCAATTTCCCAGACTCTACAACATGATCTATTGTGTACCCTTCATCCATTCCTCCTAGACCAGGTCGCTTGTCCCTTGCATCAGGACCTTCATGTGATCTGATAATTAACTGCAGAAACAACAATGTTTCAGGACTAGTCAGGATGAAGCACTAGATTTGACCATAGTCCTGTAAAACTTCCTAAACACAATGAAAAAAAAAAAAATCAATCCAAAGATGAAAATGAAAAGACATAGGTGAATTTTTCTTCTTTTGTGTGCACGAGTTTTTTTTTTTTTGGGAGGCGGGGTTGGGGGGAGCTTACGCCCGAAGCAATAAGTACAAAAGATTAACCGATAAATATACTTATTCAATGCAAAACTCGAGTTATAAGATCTATGTGAAGTGCAACAAGAGAACACTATGCTTATGTAGCAACACAGAATATGTAACGGTACGAAATTACAACACACTGAACACAGTGATATGAGCATTTAAAGGTAATATTGCTTTATCAATCACCTTTAGATTTGACTTCTTCAAGAACTCTTCAGTACAGTCTGGGCCCCACAAAAGACCAATGCCTCGCTCTTCATTCGAAGAAAGACCAAGGCTCATCGATGGGTCCGACCACAAGACATCTCCAGGAACCAAGTTCAAACCTTTCCACGGAGGATCAAACACAGCTCTCCTAGCTTTAGATAAATCCTCCAAAGAGCCAAGAGCTAGAGAACTTGCTTCAGCTTTATGAGTCTTCCTCCGCTTAGATCCTTTGGAGGTTGCAGTGGCCACGCAGCGGAAAAGTCCCCCATGGGCAGTATATACACGCCCTGCTATAATAGAAGCCAGGGGAAGCTCTTTGAAGCATCCAATGCATTTTTCATAGACTTGATTTCCTTCATCAGCATACTTCGTCAGCACTTCCTTTTTAAACCCATAAACCGAAGTGCATTTCTTCGATTCATGATTTCCTCGCAGAAGATATACCTTGTCAGGCATAGAAACCTACAAAAACATGCATCGTCCATCTAATGTTTATCACTTAACCATACTTGGATGCAACAAAATTAGATTAGTCGAGTTGCATAGGGGGGAGGAACACAACATGTCGTCTAACAAAATAAGACATTCTGGTGAGTAGAAAAATAAAGCCTGACCCTTTGTGCTTACAGGGAATATATTAAAAAATTAAAGCAATCAAGAATGAAAACCAAAATCGTATACTAGTAACCACATTAACACTGAAACTCTAAGAGTATGTGATGCAGGACAGAATGGAATAAAATCAGTATGATTGATGGGATTTTGTAGGAAGATTCCACTTTCCTTTTCTACACTATTCAGATCATTCTAGCATAATTTTAGGAAGATTTTCTCTTTGTTTGTTTAGGAATGGTTTGCTCAATCTTAGGCAGATTTGACCTTTGATTTGTTTCCTTTTTCTTCCTTCATGTTTTGTGTAGTATAAGTACTCTTGCAAGACACAAGGCTAGGGATCTTTTTCATGCTCACCAATAATATTTCTCTTGGAGAGTTTTATCTTTCTTCTGGTGGATTCTGGATTATTATTCTTGTTTCTGTGCTGCGTCAGTAAGAAACACACACGCGCACACACACCCACACAAAAAAAACCACCCATAATGACAACTCAACAGAAAACAACTAACTGAATCCTTCCAATTTCCATCTTATAGGCATATAGGAAAAGTCTCAAACAAGGTACAAAGAAACACTAGCATAGTGTGAAACCATCAAGGGCCTTGTGTGCTTTTCGTTAGTCCTGGTTCAACTTGTATTCATCTTTCACTGGGGTCCGGCTGTGGTGCGCCAAAGTGGTATTGGGGCACCGGTGCCCCAATTTTACTTACCACGAACACTGGGTCTACAAACTAAAAAAACATATCACACTTACCATAAACACAGGATTTACTTACCACAATTTATGGCCTATACGTGTGGTAAGTAAAGCCTGTGTTTGTGGTAAATAAAGCCTGTGGTCATAGTAAGTATAATTGCGCGGAAAAAGAGAAAAACCACCCTCATTCCTGTGGTGGTTTTCATCTAATGGTTCAGATTCATCTATTTTTTCATCTTATGGCTTAGATTTAGTGGGGCACCATAGAAATATTCCTTTCACTGGGTTCCAAAAATTTTAGAAGCACACGTGTGCGAGTTGTTTCACTTCTTATGAAGCCGAATAAATAAACTCGCATAAATGTGCAAGATAGCTTCCTGAAAATGGAATGTTTGCAAGATAAATCCCAAGATGGAAAACTTTGCCTTTGAATACATATCCGTGGGACATTACCAACTCTCATAGGAAACTTTGGCATTGAAAACTTTGCAAGACTTTGACATTGAATACATATCTTTCATTGAATACACTTGTGTGTTAGTTGTTTCACTTCTTAAGGTTGATCACTACATAGACTAAATGGAGTCAAACAACCAAACCTCAATCAATTGTAGGTTTTATCAACATAACCTGTTTAGCACCAATCATCTATAGCAAATCCAAATACTGGGCCACATTTGAATTTCAACTAATTCAGTTGTTCCCATTCTCAACCCTTCCTATTTCATGTCATTTTGCCAATTTACAGTTCATATTAAAGATGGAAAAGACATAGAAAATACAAAACCACTAACAAAGTACAATAAGCGTAAGGATACATTGAATTTGTGACCACCTACAATGAATTCGTGTCTCACAATAGATACAGTAATTGCAGCCACAGAGTTGGATTAATTCCATGAACACATGGATTAATTCCTTCAACAAATGGATACGAATACGACTCGATATGAAAATGCGGATACATTATTTCTCCGAAAAGTAGGACACTGACACATTGAGTTTAAGTACATCAAAATTTATGGTTACATGGCTCATGCCTATACAACAATACCTTCCCATAAGTTTGCTTCCCATGTTTTAATGAAGTACATATGAGACATTAAGTTACAAAGAATCTCCATGGCACATAAATCTAAAAATCCTTAACAAATAGGGGCACGAACAAGGCCACAAATTGCTATTCATGATAGTGCTTTATTTACCAAATTGTTTGCTTTGACTGTAGTACAGGCTTACAACGCACGCAATCTTGACATTGTATGATGACATTTTCCAACTTGCGTAAGAAAGTAAATCACATATCCACAGAGTTCTAAAAAGTGTCGACTGCCTATTTGTTCATTGGCCTACTAGTAATAGACACCTAACAACCGTCCAAAAGAGTGCCTTGGCACATCCAAATTAAGATTTTCGTTACTTAAGTATGGATAGTCCAGGGGATATATAATTTGGGCTCCCAAAAGCCAAACAAACACTGGATTAAGGATGCTAGAGCCTAGAAGGGTATTTAGTCTGGCTAACAAACAGGACCTAAGAAAAGGCCGCCTGTATACAAAGACAAGCTGAAAACTACAGGGCGCTATGAACTCTCATGTACATCAAATGATTATCATAACAACAAGCGATCGAGGAAGGTTACCAAAAAGGTTCTTTAAAGTACACAGGATTTTTGAGACCATCAAAATGCCACCCAATTCAAGCAAAAAATTTGATTTTCATGTTGAATTTGAAAACAAACGTATGCATAAAAGTGAATTTTTTCATACCTTCCAGGCCAGTAAGAGAAGGAAGGTTTCAAGACCCCATGCCCCCCTATCCACATAATCCCCATTGAAAACAAAAACCTTGTCGTCCGCTAGAAAACCCGCATCCTGTAGTAGGAAAATCAGATCATGCAATTGCCCGTGAATGTCTCCAACCACTACAACGCTCGAATTGGCACCAAGCCCGTCAATGGTAATGCAATTGGGCTCCGTATGGAGGATTTTTGACGCAGAGCTTACCAGATTACCAAACACATAGATAGGTAATAATAAAGAGAACTCTGAAGGTGCTAAATATTTAGATCCCCAATCAAAAGCGTTCAGTAGTGAAAGCACCCAACTTCGGGTAAGAATGGAATCAGAGGGCCATGAGATGGGGTTACTGACGTTCCAAACTTGAGTGAACATGGGAGAGTTTGAGAAAGGACCCAATGGGGAGCCATAGGGGATCTGTATTGGTAAGGGTGACGCATACGATGTACAAACTACATTAGGCGACGTCTCTGCTTCAGTAGAAGGATCACCACCTTGAACCGGCAATGGGGGGTCCTGTGCCCGTGCCTCTGCATGCGGCTGTGCCTGAAGCTCATACACCACCTCTTCCCCGTGTGCATGAGCTTCCTGCTGCGGTATAGGCCCCTTAACGGCTGGCTCAAAGTTGGCCTGATCCTCGCCCTCCTCCTCATTCCCCTCCTCAGGTTCGAAAACCAAGTGCACTGGAGGTTCCTTTCTTAAAAATTTCTCCTGAGCGGCCATGCACACCAATCCCTGCTTCCCAATTGCTTGTGCCTCCTCAGGCAAGTCCGGCCGAATGAGACTCCTAAACAAACGTGTCTGCAAAATTGAAAATTACAAGTGTGAGTTTCAGGGAATTTGATATATGCCCAAAAAAAGTAATGCCCTACTATTAGTCTTACCGCTTTGGCCATAGCAGCACTCATCCGACTAACATAGGGTACAGTTATACTCTCATACCAAACTACATAGTCGTCACCAGCAGGGTACGCGTGGAGGAGGTCAGGAATGCCTTCAGGTTCAACTAACTGCAGCCTGTTATTCCACATTGCTACAGCCGTTCCATTAGTCACTTTCCAATCCTGCAGGCCTTTTTTTAATGTCCGACCGTGCAACGCGTTTCGAGCCTGAGACGGGGGAGGGACCAACTGCCTAAAACCAAACTGTCGCATCACTCGTTCAGGTTGATTCATCTCTACAATAGCAAAATTAATCAGTGGGACCTTAGCCCTCCAAATAGCCCTACCAGCCCTGCAAAAAGGTGGCAGAGACTCAATCAACTCCTCACTGTACGGCTGCCAAACAACCTGTGCAAATATATGCAACAATCAGATATGAAAATATCCATTGTAAATGGAATGTATATGAAAGAAATTTACAAAGTAAAGCTGGTATTAACCTCATCCGGTCTCTGCATGTCCAAAGAGTGCCTATAATGCCCAACAACGTGGGTAGCTAAGTCTGGTGAGTGAAATTCGTCATCCCACCTGCACATTGTACACATTTAACATACCAAAAAGCAATAATATATCAGAAAACTTGAATAATCCAAAAAAATTTATCCCAAAAGTGCCCCATAGAATTCTGATTATTGCTCTTGTACGTTATGTATCTTTTTGAAAAAGGGGAAGGACGCCTTCAGCATCATGGGGTCACGGACCCTCTTATGTTTCGAATTCTTCGATTTCTTATTATTTCCAACAGGAATCTTTGTATTTATCGAAAGAGTTTTTTCTAAAGCATCCTTCAAACTACACACCGCAACGTTTGTTTACGTAGTGCATGCATTCTATGTTTTCCTCATGCTAACAGCCATCCATTATGTTGACGGAAAAACATCTGTGTGCAAGTCACATGCTATAATACCCCACACTGCAGGGGCAAAGAAGCCATGCCATGCACAAAACCATTCAAAGATCAACCCTCTCTCTCTCTCTGTAGTCGACTGAACCAGCCCTCATTCCATACACAAATCAGCCCTCTTTATCCACACCATTCCACACACAAATCAGCCCTCTTTCGATCGATGAAGGCTTAAGGGCAGGACCACACTGCAATGGATTATTTTCAGTTGCTTGAACTCTATTTTTTTGGTGGAAATGCAAGGTATTTTGCAAGTGGTTCTGTTCTGTTCTGTAGTGATTCATATCTCATGGTTATGTTTATGCAAATGCAATCTGGAATTTGATTGTGGAATAGAGCAGTGGTTCAGTAGTGATTCTGGAAATGCAATATGGAATTAGAGTTG
>CM029278.1:34776836-34856592 GCA_016920895.1 Vaccinium myrtillus | reverse complement strand
AGAGTTGCAGCAGGTTCCAACAGGTTAGAGCTGTTGTGCAATTGGGTAATGGCTAAACTAATGAATCATGAATGACTGAGGAGAAACTGGAAAATGGGAAGTTTGCATTTGGCAACTTGCTGCTATATTTTTTTTGTTGGTAATGTATTTTGCTTTAATGCTTGGCAAATGAACATGGAAATGGGAAATGTGGTGCTTGGCTGGCTATTGGTATTTGGAAATGGGGCTTGGTCGCCAATGGCTGGTGCTAGAGCCTGCTACTGTGCTAACAGGTTTTTTTTTTTTTTTTTTTCACGGCTGCTAACAGGTTAGAGCAGCCAAGTTGGGGATGGGATAAAGGAGAGAGAGGGAGAGGGAGAGGGTACTATGTTTTAAACATGGGATGGGTATAAAGGAGAGGGAGAGGGAGAGGGAGAGGGAGAGGGAAAGGGGGAGAGAGAGAGAGAGAACTTGTGTCTCTGTTTTTTTTCCCCAAAGTTGCTCTGTCTCTATTTTTTTTTAACCCCAAGTGAAGTTGACGCCAATATGGAGGGAAAGAACGTGGAATGACCTTTGTACCCTTAGATGGGTTGGAAAAAAAGGGCACGTGCTGCCCGTGTGAGTTCTTTCCGTCCAGCTCGTGCTGCCCATGTGAGTTCTTTCCGTCCAGCTTGTGCTGCCCATGTGAGTTCTTTCCGTCCATTATATAATGGATGTCTGTTAGCATTAGGACAACTAAAATGCAATGCAATAGTTGGAGGACGAAGTAAACAAAATTGATAGTTTGAGGACTAAATAAACAAACGGTATACAGTTTGAGGGATGTTTTAGAAAGAAAAAAAAATCTTCAAGTTTCATCATAAAAGAGCGAAATTTATTTTTATTTTGGAATGGAATCATCTAAATTGAAAGCGCATAGATGGGCCTTAACAAGAAAATTCCTATCCATAATAAATAACATAGTAGTAGAGCCACATTACACACACACAAAGCCAAATCAAACAAAAAGAAACAAGAAAAAAGAGATTCAAGAGGCCTGTAAATGAAGTATATACAAAATTGTACCGTCCAATTAGTGCAGCACCGTCGCGAGGGGGCCGCTCCCCAAGACGTCCAGGGGCAAGGTAAGGTAACCTCTCCCACGCCCAAACCTGGAGAAGGACGAACATGCCACCTACATCTTGATTCTTCGCCCCAGAACCGTGGCATAGGTAACGGTAAAGGCTTGCTAGGCAAGCGCTACCCCAACTATACTGTCCAGCAACCTCAAGGTCCTCAAGAAGCTTCAAATAGCATAGGTGCACATGCAATGTATTGTCCGGCGCAAGAATGCCACCTATTAGGTGGAGAATGTAGCCTCGTGCCTGCTGCTCAATCTGGGCCTGCGTAGCCCCGTCCGAGACCCGTCCGGGAAAGTGTTGCCGCAACCAGGCCATACTAACCTTATTCCCTTTCCTCATTTCCTCCGGGAGCTCGCACCCCAGTAGCTGTTCGACCATCTGTTCCCATGGCAAGTCCGTCTTCCCAATAACAGGTCTACCATTAATCGGGAGACCCGTTATTACTTCCATGTCTTGTAGAGTAATTGTGGCTTCGGCCGAAGGGAAGTGGAAGGTGTGAGTCTCTGGGCGCCAACGCTCAACCAGTGCCGTGAGCAAACCTAGGTCCAACTGCATAAATGGCATGTCTAAAAGCGAACCAAAACCTGCCTGGCGAATCAGCTGAATAACGGGCTGCGACAAGGGCGGCAACTTGCGTAAATTCTGTTCACTTCGATGAACAACAATGGTAGCACAATCATCTGGACGTTCCCCCTGAAAAACATTGGTAAAGGTCATATAAATGAACCAATATTGTAAAATGAAAACTACAATTTTCATGTTAGATATACTCGTACGAAAAACTGGTTACTTACGTTGGCTTCCCAAACAACATGGGAGCGGTGCTGTCTCTGTAACACAAGAAGTCTGGGGTCAATGGGCCCCTGGAGTAGATCACCGTGGTCCATAATATAACCTGCAATAACTGTTGTATCAGTATATGCAAGCAAAAGTAGCAATAAAAGTACACCCTTTGTATTAGCAAGAACTAACAATTAGTACTTAATTCTAAGCTTGTTATTAACAATAGGAATGAAGTAACCAATTTGCATGTCGCATGATAACATGTTACTTAGATAGTATAAAATGTGATGCCAATACAGACATTTGTATGACACAACTCAAAAATCAAATGACTTTTGCAAAGCCTGTAAGCAATTACGATTGGGGGATACAACTCAAAATAAAAACATGCTTGTAACACATATTAGTTTTAATTCTAGTTGTAGATACAAATGTCGTACATATAGTACACTGCCGAAGAAAGAATCATATAATATCAAACTCTGTACAGTAATTGCACTAGAGGTCGAGCACACTTGATAAGTGTGCAAGTTGATTTTGTTTAGAATAAGCACAAAGGGACTTATTAGTAAGTCTTTTGTGACGTCGCATTATCCTTTTGCAACATCACACTCATTGAACAATATATGAATTGCAATAAAAAAAGACTGCATCGTGACTAATTCCAGGTAATAAATTCAATAGCATTATAAACATACCAATCAACTGCAAATATGGTGTAGTGTGTGGACCGCGCACCTTGTATTGGATTGTGTGTCCAAGTGTATTTCATTAAATAGAGGGAATATACTTTTCAAAAGAATTTGGAGGACCATGTTTTTGGGGAGTTATTGTAGGTAATGTGTCCTTTGATAAGAAGTAAACACATGTTTATGAATAACCAACCAAATGGCAGCATTGCAGAAATGACGAACTTGAAGAATGTAGTCCAAAACTTCACAAAACAAATTAGACTTTCCTTTGAAATCGAACTTTTTTGTACATATTAAAAGTGTATGATTGTGGGCGTGGTTACAAAAAAGCAAGTTCCTTTTGTTATTTCTTATAGGTGGCAAATGGGCAGGGTTGGGGAGTTAAAACTAGTTACGGAGAGAGAGAGAGAGAGAGAGAGAGAGAGAGAGAGAGAGAGAGAGAGAGAGAGAGAATACATTTCTTATAGGTGGCAAATGGGCAGGGTTGGGGAGTTAAAACTAGTTACGGGGAGAGAGAGAGAGAGAGAGAATACGGCTGGACAAATATTCTGAAATTGTACAAAAAAAAAAAAACCAATTGGTTCCGGAACTTGATGCTTAATCACACACACACACACAGAAATGAAGAACTGCTCTAATATTATCCTCTTGTTTCATATGTTGTGGTTATATGTGCCCATGATAGAAAACAAAAACACACTAAAATACAAAACCATTCACTTATTGCCAATTGTTCCTCTCTCCCACCCCCTCTCCTCGCCGTTGGGAATTTGGTCAGCGAAATTGGAAGCGCAAACTTTCTCTCTCTCCTTCCAGCTACCAATTGGAAGTGCAGAATTGGTCCGCAAACATTCCTTCTCCCACTGGTTAAGATGAAGAAAAGGAGTAGTTGAAGAAACATGGGGGACGGGAGTTGTTTGGCAGATATGTTGCAATTTCACTCTTACGTCCATAACAGTTTTTTCCTTGCACTGTTGAAAATAAATTTTAATACGGCATTTTCGTATAAAAAAAGACCATACGACTTCATTTATTGGGTGACACCAAACTGGTGCTCTGCCTTCATATACTAGAATATATATTAGAATAGATGTTGGTTTCGGGTGATGTCAACAAGTGTTCAACTCAAGCTTATGGATTGCCCAGTCCCCATGGCATAAGGGTGTCAGGAATCATATGGTTAACATCAGCTGGCCTAAAAAAAATGTAAACCAGGACAATGTGATTCCACCAAGCAATGTGATTCAACCAAGCAATGATGAATAGCTAAACAAGATCGAACCAGGTAATTCAATCTACAAGGAAATACTAGACATGTAACTCAATAGTATTTTAAAGTCAAAGCTTCTTCATCCCCATTCAGTTTTACTGCAAAGCAGCAAAGGCTGTAGTAATTATGTAAGCCGGGACTTTTGAAATTACGAAACATACGCAGATCTGATCATTCGACTAATCATACGAGTATCTATTGTAATTATGTCAGAAGCTATGAATGGACCATACAAAGTGGCCAAAATAGTTTGTAGAGGAGGAAGTTGGACTGACAGGGAAACTACAAACATTGAGAAGTATGGGCCTTGAGATTCTGTTAAACTCATCCCAATCTGATTAGTGAAGTTTTCTAGTGGGCGAATGGACTAATGAGTCAAACTGTTCTCATTACACGGGGACATTTAACTGAATTGCTTAGTTTTGCTCACAGGATCTTCACAACTCAGGCTTCTGCATTGTTAGCTGTAACATACAGTGTTTATATGCTTACATCTCGAACCACAATTTTCATTTGGACTTTGTTATTGATTTCGGGGTGAACAGTGTAGACACAAAAAGAACTAAGCTTTCTAGGCTGACTTATGTCTTGGGCAACAAACCAACGAAACTGAGCTATCTTGTAGGGTACAACAACCAATACCGAAAATATGTTGAAACAAGCAGAGAGAGAGAGAGAGAGAGAGAGAGAGAGACCTTTGCCGCGTTCGTGCTAGTCTGATTTGCGCTCGTGCTCGTCTGATTAGCCGCGTTCTCTGTGATGGTGTGTTTGCCGGAGGTGGAGGTGGAGAGGGACGCGGGAGGCGCTGCTGGCAGTGGTGGGTTTCGCGGTGGCGGGCGGCCGTCGCTCTCCCTTTCTCTGTACAGATTCAACGAAAATAGGTCTTGAGGTTTTGGGATTTTTTAATTTTGCTTCGGTAAAAAATATTTTCCACGTCATGACATAGGTTCAACCTATGTCACGCTCTTAAAACGACGTCGTTTTAATTCTAAGAACTCATGGATACTAAGAGGACAATTTCTATCAATATTGATCATAATTTAATGATCCAATACATTCTTATTGTAGAAATTATTAGAACACATATGATGTATGAATATCTCATACATAAAATACATAATAGTACTTAATCTAAATGAATTTCTAGTTCTTAAAATGGCTTCAGATACATTGAATCATATCCCCTTCAATATCAACAATTCTTGGGGGACTTTAAGTACGTTTTCTATCTATCCGAGTAATATTTTAATGATCTAAGACATTCATATTGTAGAATGAAGAAAAATGCAAATGATGTAAAAATTTCACGACATTTGAAAATGGATTAGTACTTGATCGGAATGAATTTATGTTTCTTAAAATAGGTTCGGATACACTGAATCAAAACCATAATAGTAGTTGTATCCGGTTTTACTTTAATCTCGTGTTTCCCGTAGAAACGACGTCGACGGTGAAGCTCTCTCCCTCTCCCATTTACCCTGAACCTTTCCCTCCGATCAGCATCATCTCCGACAACTTAGAGGCTCCGGTCATTCGAAGCCCATCGTCAAAATTGCAATTATGTTTTCTTTTCCGTTCCTTCTGCAGCTCATGGTGTCTCAAGAGGGCGTAATGGAGCAAATGCCTTAACCTCAGAACAAGAAACCAGGCAGCGTTATAGAAAAGTTACTTCTTCCATCATTGAAGAGGCATCTACTTCTGAGGATAGGAAAGAACCTCAGGTATATGACTGTTCGTTATTGTTTTTCCTCGGAACCTCCATGTTGGTGTGTAGGAATTATGCTCGAAAAGAATCCCCTCAGTTATAGGTTAGATTTGTCTTTCGTGTTCCATTCAATATTTTCTATTAGTGGGGTCAAGAATCTAAAAAGGTGTATATATTTCATGTAAATAAGGTAGATTATGCTCAGGGGCGGACGCAAGATTTTCTATTAGTGGGATCAAGAATCTAAAAAGGTGTACATATTTCATGTACTGGGAAAAGATCTAAAAGATCTAGTGAATTGAATGTAAGGTCTTGGGGCAAAACTATCAAAATATTCAGAAATATATTCAGAAATATATGTACACGTCTGTAGGAAATTATCAAAATATTCAGAAATAAATGACATTTTGGTGGTTTGTTCTTATAAATTGAATATAAATTGGTGGTTTGTTCTTATAAATTGAATGTAAGACAAGTTGTCATGATGAAAATCAACTGGAAAAATATCCAGAACTTGATAACATACCGATGTGCTTTCCTTTATAACAAAAAACCCACTGATGTGCTTTATTGTACATGGCTGTGTCAAATTATCCGTTGTATGACTTACTTGCGTGTGATTTCTTCGCATACCCGCATGGATGTAGCTGTATGCATCTCTGTGAATAATATCAGTGTAGACTATTCCCATTGAGTTTTGTGAAGTCTCACTTTAGCTATCAACAATTTGACGAGGGAAAGTAATTTGTTGGAAAAGTGAGATGAGACGAAGGAAAACGGATTCTAATTTCTTTTTTTTTTTCTTTTTTTTGATAACTGGGTGGTCCGGGCCAGCTTACGCGCACCTCGACTAATCCAAGGGTCTATGTATGCCCCGCTACACACATAGACCGGGCAAAGCCAATACCCCATGAGAACCATGAGATCTTGTGCAGGTGGCCCCAAGAAGTTAAGAAGAGTTGAACCCAAGACCTCCTCTTCCTTAGGAGGAGTCTTTACCAACTCATCTACCCCTTGGGGTTAATTCTAATTTCTTGGGTGTATTCATTTTTCATGGGAATTTTGCTACAAAATTTAAGAAAAAGGCAGTTGAATTTGAATGGAAGTCAGAAATAAGAATCCTCCAAAATCTTGTGATTTATGCAAGATAAGTTTTGAGCAAAAACTAATCCTATAGGAAAGTTGAGGATAAAGTTCCGACAACTTTCCTACTAAGTCAACATCAGAAAAAAGCAAAAAACATAGATTTTCCCATACTTTCCTTTTTCGACAACTGAAGGAGTCGTAGACTTCGTCTTTTGGTCACTTCCAAGTTCCAGTGTACTGCTCTGCCATTCTAATACCGAAGCTTCATTGCATTTCACTGTTGTGGCAGCTACATGTCTCTACTGATGTTCCACCAGCTGAATGTGGCATGAGGATATCCAATGTGCCTGCTTCCATTTTGGTTCAAAGGTGGGTATTGGTTGCTGTACCCTACAAGATAGCTCAGTTTCATTGGTTTGTTGCCCAAGACATAGTCAGCCTAGAAAGCGTAGTTCTTTTTGTGTCTACACTGTTCACCCCGAAATCAATAACAAAGGGTACCTGTAAAATGGCGAAAGTTCTGAGATTTGATGGTCCAAATGAATATCCGTTGCAGGAGAAAATTGCGCTCCTAACAAGGTTTAAAGCCTTCTTTTGAGCAATGATTTGTGGGTGGTGGTTTAATAATTCTAGCACCTAACACATGATTTTCTGTATCCTTACTTCAGCTTGATGCAGTTGTTGGAGAAGCATTTGATGTGGCGTGCAACAACATCTATGCATTTCCTGCTGCACAAAAGTTGGTTGAGACAAGTGTTGAAAGCACAAAAGTTGGTCATCACAGTTGGTTGACTTGTAGTTTATTGTGTGTTCCAGTTGCACAGATTGCTGGGTGTAAAACTGTTGATCTTGCTACTCCACCTACTCAAGATGGCAGCATCTGCAAGGTGTTTGTATCCTGATGTCATGTCTTTTCTTTGTAGAGCGTAAACAAGTATATTGTCCCTCTCGTCAATAACTTAATCTTTTAGATGAGTGGTGGCTAACAATCTAATGTGGTATCAAAGCAGTCACTAGATCATGTGTTTGAAACTCACCTCCCACCTATTAACAAAAATACTTCCACGTATGGCCCGCTTATGGAGGAAAGTCTAAAGCCACACAAAATGGGCATGAGAGAGTACAAAAAAATTATTACCCCTCTCTCTAACAGCTTAAACTTCTAGATGAGTTGGTGAGTTACAATCTAATACCTTGATTACATATGGCAAAGTTAGCTCTTGACGTTTACAACAAAAAACACGTAAATGTGTGCACTCTTGGTTCATTAGATTTTCCCTGTTATAAACCACTCTGTGTAACTTCTTTCTTTAATTGCAGCACAAATATTTCAGGTTTGTCAAGGTCATTAGACTAAATGGCAAGTATGTTGGCGGTATTTTGTACTTTATCACCTTCCAGGCTAAGGCTCCTCCCCAGAACTTCCAGGCTATGGTGTATGCTTATAGGGACGAGACAACTGTCGAATTTTGCTGGCTTGAAGGGAGATTTTGCACCCAAAGGTGCTTTTTTGTTTCAGTTATTTTTTATCTATATAGTGAACATTGTGATTGCCGATTTTTTTTTTTTTTTTTTGTTTTATGCACTTTGACTGCTTTTGAATGCAGACCATTTCTTTTACACATTGGTCGGTCCCCTTTAGATATTAATATGTATTTCATTATTATGTCCTACATCTGCGTACGTTTCTTGAAGGATTAAGTAGTTGTAGGTTTTCCTGATGTTGATAGCTATAGTGGACCTTATAGCAATTCTCCCTTCTTTCTTTTCTGAGCTCATTCAACCTTCAAAACTAGTATTGTTATCTTCTTTTCTGAGCTCATTCAACCTTCAAAACTAGTATTGTTATCCCCCAACCAATTGATTCTTGACTTTTGCTTGTACATTGCCTCTTCTGCCAAGCTCAAGTCATTGACCTAACCAAGCGAAATTTCCCATAACTAATCAAAATAGGGTCAGAAGTTGTATTAGCACATAATTTCTGAATATCAGATAATTCTCCCCTGGCAGCCACTACCTTATTTGAATATCACTGTAAAACTCCTTATTGAACTGCCGGAGACAAGGTTTTAGACGTCGCAGCTTACTATAAAGAAGGGAAAAGGGAGATATAACCCCATCAATATAACATTAAGCATAATGAAAATAGAACATTAACAAGAGAAGTCTCACTATCCCAAGCAACAACAATTCAAGCAACAGAGTTATTAGTAAAACACCAAACAACAGGGAGACATTTCCTCATAGCAGAGTCCAAATTCTCCTTTCTTAACTTGGTTTCTACAATACCAATCAATGATAACCCATGAGCCTGAATAAAGCTCCTAATCTCCACCTGCTTGATAGGGTTATTGAACCCCCTGTATTCCAAGAGGCAAAAATAGTCATTTCTTCTTAGGTAAGTTCTTTGTTGGTGCTGTGTGTCAAATTTTAGGTTCTACGTTTCTCACAGTTATTTCTGTTTATATTTTCACTTTGGGCTTGTATCTTTTAATTTTTATATACCTTTATTAACCAAAATAACAGGATGCTCTCTTTTTTATGAAGAAAAAAAAAGAAAAGAAACTGTGGCGAACTTGAAGCATTCAGAGGGCCGGCGTCTCGGATTCATAATTTGAAGGTTTTCCATTCTTTAAGTTCCAGATTTGGAATGGTGGATAAAAAGCCCTGAATTCAAATGGAAATGAAGAGTTTTTACAAGGTTTCATGAACAACAGCCAAAAAAAAAAAAATTATGAATAAAAGCAAGGCATCGCATTCTGAATTGTTATGAGTAAAAGCCCCAACTTTTTTTTACGAATTCTTATGAACAAAAAGCCCCAATTTTTTTTTGGAAAAGCTAGAAAATGAAAGACATGTCAGATACTTGGAACTCCATTTAGGGATTTGATTTAAACTATCATCTCTCTCTTTTGCCTGATTTTAACAGAGAAACTGAGAAGCCCTAATAAAACGAAGTAATCGATGAGAAGTAATCAAAATTAGGTAGGGTTGGTAATCAAAATCAAAATCGACGACAAGTAATCAGTGGCGGAGCTAGGATTGAGAATCCAGGGGGGGGCGAGTTCAAGGGCGGCTCTAGGATTTTCATCTAGCGCTGACAAAAATGCACATCGTATTTTTGATGAAAGCTATATGCAAAGAAGTCGTCTAATTCTCTTCAATTTTTTAGTGTTTCCACATTGAACCTAATGTTAGACAACTATTATCCTTATATGTTTATTATATCTAGGCTTTCATAAGTGGGTCATGCTTGTTTTGTTTTGTTAGGGCTATAACAATTTAATTCAAATTTTGTTGGAAACATTTATTTTAATTTCAAACGAGTAACCATGCGCTGAAAATAGCAACAAAAAAAATAATTTATATCTAAATTTTAATTTTTTTCAGTGCATTTTTTAAACTGCGGGGGGGCCAGGGCCCACCCTAGCCCTAGGCTTGCTCCGCCCCTGCAAGTAATACACAAGAAGTAATCAAAATCGAACCCTAACTCAACGAATTGGCTAGGGTTTTGGAAAAACCCTAGTTTCTGGTAGACATCGAACGAGAGAGAGAGAAAGAGAGAGAGAGGGATGGATGGATGGATGATTACATTGGTATCCTGATGAAATCGAAAACCCACACCCGTGATTTCTTCTTCTTCTTCGAACGTTTGCTGCTTCTCTCTTCATTTCTCTTCTCCTCTTCTCTCTCTCTCTCTCTCTCTCTCTCTCTCTCTCTCTCTCTCTCTCTCTCTCTCTCTCTCTCTCTCTGATCTGTGAAAGGGGGAAAAAGGGAGAGAAAGGGGTTTTGTTTTAACCCGAATAAGGGGATTTGACCCGCGAAGTGGGTACTTCCGGTTGCCTTGACCCGCAAGATTGCAACTTAAGTGACCTGATCTAAGCCGTTGAGACAGAAGTAAGATTGTTTCTCTAATTGTGACTTTTTGAGACTTTTTAAGGACAGGCTTTCAAAAAAAATTGTCAAAAAAGTCAATAAGAGGAACAGAGTCAGTTTTGTATTTAAGAAATGTTGAGGAAAATATCAAGAAAATTACTTTGTTGGAATATTTTCAATTGATTGCTTGCCGAGAAGCCGAATGAACCAAAAAAAGCTCATCTAAAAAGAATACAGGCTCTATGCAGCGCCAAAATTTTCCATTATGCATTCACATTTTTCAATGTTTTGGAGCTTTAAAATACATTCTGTAATACTAGTACGATAAAAAAGAAATGCAAAATTCAAAAGTTGTCCCTAGAGGAGTTTTTTTCAATTTTGATTATATTTTCACTTACAAAATTTATTATGCAGTGGCAACAGTTTTCATTTGGAACGTCTAGGAAACACTTTCTTGAAGGTTTTTTTTTGTGTGTGGGTAAATTAGCTTGAAATAGAAAAAAAAAGTCTACCGAATATACAGCCTATAAGGGTCATACCCCAGGAGGAAAAGAAAAATAAGGAGAAAAGAAAAAAACCAAAACCTAACCACAACAAAATAAATATCCAACAAAGCACAGAGCACACTTTTAAGTAGTAACACCAAAAAACCAAAACAAAAGGTCGTGCTAGCCACAAGAACTAAACTCTTGAGGCCTTTAACATCTTAATTTTCTTCTGAAGCTTCTTTTTGTTTTGATCTCTAGTAGATGAAGGAGTTGAGGAGTCACCCACCACTTGGTTCAAACAATGTCGAGCTCCAATGAAATCGCCTTACAAGGGAATTCATGGAGGCTCTCGAAACCGTGTAGACCAACAGAGAGCCACGGGGGGAGGCTCTTGTTGAGTACTACCCTGACCATATAGAATCGGGGTAACATCACAAGATACAGCCCCCGCAACATCTATCTTTGTCACCTCCACAACGGAGGAGGCACCCGAATCCTCACATTTCTGAAGAACGCCAAACTACTTTCTTGAAGTTTCTTTGTGAACTACAAAGTTTGAGAAGAACTTTCACCTCCTTCGTGTTTATGCGAGAATTTTCCTATCCGGAAAGAGAGTTTCCTGGTAACTATTATCTCTCCATCCACTGTCAAGTCATACAGACATTACAACTGCATATCCGAAACTTGACCTGCTGATCTTTGATCTGCTTATCCATACAAACCATGTAGCCAGCGGTACAAAATTTTAGTCGGGCACATAACAAGCTAAAGAATAAACGATAAAACTGCCTGATTAAAATTTCGCAAAACAGACATTTGTGACCAGTAATCCTGTTTCAGCCTCAAGGCCATATTGTAAAAGAAAAAAGAGTAATGATACATGCACTGGCCTTGATATTGCCTAAATTTTATCCAAATGCAGCTCCATTTTGCTAACCTTGCAACCTTTAACCGATAAATCATACCTCAACATATTCAACAAGAGCTTCTGCATAAGGAGTTGGCTGAGGAAGAGAGAAAAAGCAATCGCAGGAGCCTCAATGTGATTGAAACTATAGCAAATAAATTGTCAGGCGAAACCAATACCGAGAGGTCAACATCTCAAAAGCTCATCTATGTACAGGGTTTCCACCTCGAGGTGGTAGTGGTGCCGCCTCATACCCACCACTCACAGCGCGACTAGGCGGCGTTGCAGACCCATAAGGCACATTGTTAGGAGGTGCTGCCACCTGCCCTTGTGGGTTAGCAGCACCCCCATAACCAACACTGCTGGCATCATACCCATAAGGCGCGTTGTTGGGTGGCACTACCTGCCCTTGTGGGTTTACGCCACCTCTAGCTGCACTAACATACCCACCAGTTCTGGCTGGGTCATAAGCAGATCCTCTTTGCATTTGTGCATCATAACCGGGTCCCCTCTGCAAATCATAACCGCCAAAGCCTCCCTGTGGATCATAGCCGGCTGCAGCTCTCATCCCATCATAACCAGCTGTTCTCTGTGCATCACAGCTGTATCCTCTCTGTCCATCATAGTGGGGCCCACTCCGTCCATCGTAACTGGGTCCTCTTTGCGGATCGTAACCGTGTCCTTGCAGAGTTTCATAGTTGGCCCCTCTCTGCGCATCATAGCCGGTTACTTTTGGTGGTTCATAGGCAGGCCCCTTGGGAGGATCATAACCAGCTCTCGGAGGAGTGGGTCCGGATTGAGCACTGGCAGCCGCTAGAGTAGGAGCATCACCAGCCTTAGCAACAGTAGTTCCACTTCCAGGAACAGAAGCACGTCCCTGTTATGCAAAATGCAAGTATTCTTTGAGGCTGCAATTCTATTTCATCACCCAAATTAAGTCCACATTGACCAAAAATATAAATTTATGAAAGGAGATTCGCGAGATTCGAAGTTCCTGGGGGGAAAAATATCATTGACAATTCCCCAGTGGGTGGACTCAGCTCATAAATGGCACAACTAAATAACCTTCATAAATGTGTCAAATTCCACTCAACTGTTAATATTCATACTAGTAGACACAGCAAAACAAATCTAGTAATAGCTTTTGATCGTAAAAATTTATCAGCAGCATACAAATTTTACATTTTGGTAGACAAGTTTCCAGAACCACGCCGAACAATACCTATCCTGATCAAACTCTAAGCGTTATAATCCCTCCGTTCCTATTTGATAGTCCACCTTTCCTTTTTTAGGTGTTCAAATATCCAATTTAGAGTGTTAACATAAAAAAAGGATGCAATTTTCCCATTTTGCCCCCCCTTCAAATTCAATTAAGGTCAATTAATGCTCCTTGACCGCTTTTGATAGGAGTATATTTGAATCCCCAGGGAAACCTCGCCCCCTTCACCGCCAATTGGGAGGAGTAATTATTAAGGAGAACATTTACCTCTATTTTGTGCCAATTAGCCGCCTTAATTTTGAAAGTGGTTATTTTGTTTTGGAAACAGCCCCAATTCACCAATTTAAACTCCAACATAAATTTTTAGGGACAAATTAGGAAAGTTCAAATTATGTCCCCTAACGAAGCCCCCTTAAAAAAGTTGGATTCCCGAAGCGGGACTATCAAATAGGAATGCAGGGAGTTCTACAGTTTAGCTCTCATAAAACTACAGGAAAAGGTAAAAGCATGAGTACTGGAGAGCATTTTTTTTTTATCAGCAAAAAATTTTCATTAATCTTTGGAAAGGGAAACAAAGATTAAACGGATCACGGGCATACACCACCCAAGAACCAAACCCAAAGGACTGCTACTGGAGAGCATTGTTGAGTGCCAGTAAGGCAGAAACACGTTCATGACATTTCTAAAACTCACTAACCTGGTTTCATATCCACGCATAATGAAAGAAGCAAACTTTGAAGTGTACATCCAATTAATTTTCTGGCCTCAAGAAGGCAGTTGATAGTGAAGAATTTATCAAGCGATAAATAAAAGGATAAAACTATTGATATCCAAACAAGTGTTCACATTGTAATAAGGCCCTTAATTGTGATGAAAGGGTAGGAATGGAGAACACACTCATCTACACAACATGCATATCGAAATGTTTATAACACCATGGTGCCCTTATGTGGATTTCTTCAAGTAACTAGGTCCATAAAAGGCATTTGAGAAATTAGGTGAATGGCTGGTACTTGAGTTAAAAGTGAATAACATGGAAATCAACTGTACCAGGTTCTTCAATATTCAATGACACAGAAGATCAACCTTATTTCATGAGGAAAATTTAAGTATATATCCCTGTCCAGGTTCAGTTAACAAAGAGCAGCTATAAAGAAAGCCCAAGATGTAATGCACAAAATCAGCGCCACAAAATCTCTCAGAAGCCAGTTCAATACTCTACAAATTACGTCTGTTGTATAGCTTCTCTGTCATTTTTTGCATTGTACAGATGGCAGATGAAACTCAAATCCATTGATATGGTATCTACGGAGGCATAGGTGATATATTAATTCACAATATTCTTTTGGATTTCCTTTAATTGAAGTATGCATATTGCGATACATTTTTTAACCAAATCAGCATGAAGAAGATCTCAACCTGAGCATAGCCATCTTCATAGGTGTTTTGTCCTCCAGGATAATGCCCAGAAACCTCAGTCTCCTTGCACCCAGTGCTCCCATAAGGCACACCTGCACACAATGCAATGATAGTGCCCATGCGGAAAGGAAAAGGATAAGTATGAAAAAACAAGAGTCCTGACAATAAAAAACAATTTATCATTATTAACAATAAATACTAAAATTACCAGTTCGTCTGTCAATGTTTGCAGTTTTTGTTAACTCTGCTCGAAGCTTTTCTACCTCTCCGGCCATGGTCATATAATTCTTCTCCATCACCTTAAGGGACTCAAGATGATCACCGTATAATTTCCTTTCAGAGTCATAGGTAACCCTGCGCAGAAAAATTATAGAAGGTCAAGGCACCTCCAAAATGGAGCTTAACATTTGGAGTTATATGAAAATTCCAAGAGCATAGTGAAAGAACTTCATAAAAAACTGGTGCTCACTCTCTATTAGCCAGACATCCATCACTTTATAAGCAGGGTTGGGGATTGGTAAACAGAGATCCACACCTCATAGAAAATCGACATATAAAAAGCCACACGTTGCTCATTATTTATTCACACGATGTTTAAGAAAGGGCATGAGATCCCCAATGCCCAAACATTCTTGTCATTATGTCTCAATAAATTGACAGCCACACAACACAGTGAGCATCTCAAAAGCATACAAATCTCAAGACACAATCATGCAGCTGTCTGTGCGCAGGAAAATTTGCATTGAGTTTTAAAAAATTATGGGCTGACCCCATGCAATAAAAATAGTGGAACCGACTGTCTATAATTATAAATCATAAGAAGTCATGACCCTTACAATCCATCTGGATTAAGGAGGGGGGGAAACATAGTTATTGCATGTTCGCAGATCCACTGGACTTTTTTATACACTGTTGAAAGGAAACAAAATCAATGTGAAGGGACTAATGCGTCAGCGAAAAAAAGATACCTTTACAATGATATCCTTCTGGATCTAATAGTAAATGTGCATTATACACCTCTTTTTCCTTTCTTAATTATTTCTCACCAAACTAAAGGACTTACATATTATCGTCCCCTCTCACTTGGCAACAACACAGGAAGAGAGATACCTCCCTTCCCTTCTTCCTCGTAACTAACACTTCCCTTCAATTCCTACCCTCAATCCAAACGGTTTCTCCAGCAAATATCCATCAACAAATAAGTCAAAAGTACCTGCAGTGCTGATACTCCTGTCTAAGGCTCTCGAGTTCTGACATCAAAGTTGGAATCTGCTGCACATCCATGTGGGCCCTCTGAAGATCCTGATTCAATTTCTGCGCCTTAGAAACAAGTTCCTGCCTCGCAACGAAAAAGCTCTGTGCATCTGCTCGCGCCTGCTGCAGCTCCGATTTTATAGGTTCGGTTGCTTGAAGTTCAGCTTGCATCTTTCCAATTTTATCCAGAAGCCCCCTCATCTGCTGCTCTCTCTCAGACTTCACAGCTCCTATCTGAGCATGCAATAGCTGCAACTCATGCTGTGCAGCAGCGAGTTCTTGTCTCAATGTTCCATGGGTAGCAGCAAGCCTCTGGTTTTCGGTCGCAAGCTTCTGCATCTCTCCATGTTGTGCATGAAGCTTCTGTTCCATGACTTCTGGTGGAGGTAACATGTCAAAAGGAGGAAAAGCACCAGGAGGCGGGCGCATTCCAGGACCAAACGCATCAGGATGAACCATGCCAGGACCAGGAAGAGGTTGTCTTAAATGAGGAGGCAGCATTCTACCTTTGCTTCCCATATGAAGTTCCTAATTGCAACCCAAGCAACAATAGTCGAATAAATCAAGTAGAGGTCCATGGAGCAGATATGTTACTTCAAGCATAATCAGGTTGCATACAAGGTTTCAAACTTTCAAAAATCAACTTGTGCCACAAATCTTTTGCCTCCTAGTGAATTATGAGTCATGTGCAAGCTAAAGCAGCAGGAAAAAGTTTAAGCAACAACAGAACCATTCATTCTTGAAAAAGATGGAGAACAAATAGAGAGAGAGAGAGAGAGAGAGAGAGATATGCAGTTGAATCTGAGTACCAATAGAACCATGATCGAGAATTTTTTTTGTAACTGCAATGTCAATCACGCCAATATCAACAAGAATTTCTTTCTTCCTAGTTTCAGAAACTACTATTCGCATTCCTTCCTTCGAATTATGTAAAAACAGAAAACAAAATCCATTCTTTATTTGTTTCTCTCTTTTCTCTCCACTCTAACAAAGCTCCAACCTCCAAATAGATATCTTTGAAGCTGTTTAACCAATGAAAAAATAAGTTTCCAAAAAAGAAAGAGGGAAAGGCAAAATGCACCAAATTGCATAAGTAACACAAGTGGGAAGAAACCTAGAAAGACACCATTACTGTACACTAAAAAGATGCTAAAAAGAAATCGATTCACTCATAGTGTGTGGATTGGACATCCCCTTAATCCTGAAAATGTGTTTCAGCATCTAAACTACCCACGGAAAAACAACACAGACAGAGATAGATGAACGCGCACACACAGAGTTGCATGTTTTTATCATAGTAGAAGTGTTCACTTTACAAGATTAGAACTTGGTGTGGTTCAGATATTGATCTCTCAGTAATTTAGGGCTCACACGCATATCGAATCATGGGACAATTCCAAAAGAATAAAAAAAAATAGCATTTGATCCATTCGTGAATTAGATTAAAATTTAAGAATTCCAAAACATGAACTTCTACCATATCCTATGTTCCTACTTCTTATAGTTGTCCTGTTGTAAATCCTAATTTTCCTCACAATCAGACCTTGTTTATTCTATCCACTGAATCTAAACAAACTAAGTATCAAAAATACTATCATCTATTTTGCATACAAGACCCAACTAATCTTCTTCAACCAAACACCTGAGACCCACATTCACATTCTTCGCCATCAACGCGTGTCCAAGCGTACACACTACACATTCAACAAAAAAATCATCACTTAATAGGATTCAATCAAAAGCTACCATCCATACGCCATTATTTTAGGATCGATTCAAAACTTAAAAATCCAAATACAACGTACATGTGCACAGACACACATAAATATGTATGTATATATTTGGGGATTGCACTAGAACAATAATTTCTACGAAAAAAAACACGATATTCACCCGATGAGTCAAAGGTTTACGATGAATGTGAAGAAGCGAGGTGAAAATTTGAGGTCGATCAAGAATGCGAACTTGGACCAACGAAATTGGAAACCCTAGCTAGGTTTCAACTAAGAGGAAACACAGAGATGCTAGCGATTACACTGGGATAAGGAGAAGAAAGGATGGTTCCACTAAACGGCGTCGTTTAAAAGCCGTTTTGGGCTTGACTATACGGCCGATCAAACCCGTGACGCGGCAGATCCAAAAGAAAGGAATGCTGGAAAGCAGTTTTGGAAGAGAAGCATTATATCAAGACAAGAGATGAGAGAGAAGCCTAATATTACACAATGACCAGACTACCCTTTTATATATTTTTGAGATACTTCAAACATATAGGCTTCTTATAAGCTACATTCCTTCGATTTACTAGCGATTGTGAAACGGGAAGAGAGAGAGTTAAAAAGAGCCCAACTCCCAAGTCTTCCATCACTGTCTTTCGTAGCTGTAGTGTTGCACACCAACAACAACCATTGTCTCTCTTCTCTCTCTCTAGATCTTCTCCAAAATTTCTTATCTGATTTCTTAAGAACTTGACCCTGGTTTCCTTATTTTTTGTTTCCTGTCACAATCTTTTCCCACTTCTGAAGGAGTAGTTGGTTGTATATTGAATGTGTTATACAATATAGTAAATGGAATAAACTATGGGTACACTATTCATGCATGTCAAGCAGAGTGTTTGGTGTGCATGAATGGTATACCTATGGCATTTTTCAAATAAATGTCAATAAATTACGGCAAATGGTTTCAACTGTAAGAATGATTGTGTTTGGTGGATTTCACCCGTTGGATGCATTTTTTGGGTGCATTTATGGGAAACTCTTCTTGTATAGTACCAGACCTCTTTTTCTATATGTATGGATCTACCGTTGCATTACTTTAAAGTTTAGGTGCAACCATAACTATTTTGAAAGAACGTAATTCATAACCATTTTGAAAGCACTACAGCTACGAAAGACAGTGATGGAAGACTTGGGAGTTGGGGCTCTTTTTAACTCTCTCTCTCTTCCCGTTTCACAATCGCTAGTAAATTGAAGGAATGTAGCTTATAAGAAGCCTATATATGTTTGAAGTATCTCAAAAATATATAAAAGGGTAGTCTGGTCATTGTGTAATAGTAGGCTTCTCTCTCATCTCTTGACTTGATATAATGCTTCTCTTCCAAAGCTGTTCTTTTGGATCTGCCGCGACACGGGTTTGATGGATCGTATAGCCAAGTCCAAAACGGCTTTTAAACGACACCGTTTAGTGGAACCATCCTTTCTTCTCCTTGTCCCAGTGTAATATTGTAATCGCTAGCATCTCTGCGTTTCCTCTTAGTTGAAACCCTAGCTAGGGTTTCCATTTTCGTTGGTCCAAGTTCGCATTCTTGATCAACCTCAATTTTTCAACTCACTTCTCCACATTCATCGTAAACCTTCGACTCATCGGGTAAATATCGTGTTTTTTTCCGCAGAAATTCTTGTTCTAGTGCAATCCCCGAATATATACATACATATTTATGTGTGTCTGTGCACATATACGTTGTATTTGGATTTTTAAGTTTCGAATCGATCCTAAAATAATGGCGTATAGATGGTAGCTCTTGATTGAATCCTCTTAAGTGATGATTTTTTCTGTTGAATGTGTGGTGTGTGCACTTAGGCACGCGTAGATGGGGGAGAGTGTGAATGTGGGTCTCAGGTGTCTGGTTGAACAAGATTAGTTGGGTCTTGTATGCAAAATAGATGATAGTATTTTGATACTTAGTTTGTTTAGATTCAGTGGATAGTGTAAACCTTAGTTGCAGGAAACGTCCACTTTGGAGCCGCTCCCGTACGAGAAACGCGATTCCGCGTTTCTCACACAGAAACGCGACGGGAGCGCATTCCTCTTGAGATGGGATCGCGCTCCTAAGGGAGATGGGAGCTTTCGGTTGGGCTTCCATCGCCGGAGCTCTGATCGACTATGTTGCACGGTCGAAGAAGAAGAAGAAGAGAGAGAGAGAGACGTGTAATCGTCGGAGACTTCGATTTGTTGCCGAGAGAGAGAGAGAGAGAGAGAGAGAGAGAGAGAGAGAGGGAGTCTCGAAAAATGGAACCAGAAACCAGAAGCTTGGAGACAATTTTTCGATTTGTTGCTGATGAAGTACAACTATATTGATGATGAAGTTCTGCTGATGAAGTACAGCTGTATTCCACCCACCGAAAGTTGCTCAACTACTAGTCCAACTTACAGTCAACCTCCTCCAATTTACAATATCTTTATTTGAGTCCTCAACTTCTGATCTAATCAATTTGGCCCCTGAAAGTTTCTGCCCTTTTCATTTATACCCCTTCCAGAACCAACAAAATAAAAATTTAAATAATTAATGATACTATATATATATATATTTTTTAAGTATATAAAATTATTAAAAAATATTTAAAATATACATATGCGATCCCAACCTCGGGAGCTTCTAGGTACCTCCGCTCCCCCGCTCCCGCCCCCGCCCCCGCTTCGTGCAACTTAGGTGTAAACAAGGTCTGATTGTGAGGAAATTTAGGATTTACAACAGAACAGGTATAAGAAGTAGGAACGTAGGATATGGTAGAAGTTCAAGAATGCAGCGTCTAATTCACGAATGGATCAAATGCTTTTTTTTTTTTTTTATTCTTTTGGAATTGTCCCATAATTCGAAGTGTATAGCTTTGTGAAAGTCAGATATATTCTTTTCAAATTTCAATTAGTGCTTGTTAGTTTAAAGGTGGGGGATGGGCAATCCATTCGGTTTTGGGAGGACGCATGGGTCCCTGGTATTCCGAATGGAGTAGTGCCTATTCACGCTACACAGGACAGGGAGACCAAAGTGGCCAATTTTATCAATCAGGATACTAGGAGTTGGGATGTGGAGACCCTGAAGCTCTGTGTCCCTGAAGATCAAGTCCACGAAATCAGCAAAATCCCCATTAGTTGGACTGGAGCAAAAGATAAGCTTATCTGGAAGGCATCACGATCTGGTAAGTACTCAGTCAAGTCTGGTTATGCCTTTCTTGCTAGTGCTAAACGCTTGACTAATGTTTCAAAACCTTCTAGCTCCTTTTCTCCCTCTCGCTTAATGTGGAGGAAATTTTGGACCATCCCTACGTTGCCAAAAATACGTGTTTTTATGTGGAAAGTTGTCAGGAATTGGGTGGCTTGTAGGGATAATCTGGTGCGTAGAAGGTGTGGGAGTGACCCGTTGTGCCCCATTTGTGGTAATGCGATTGAAACGATTGAGCATGTCCTATTTCACTGTCCGTGGAGTAGGGCCGTGTGGTTTGGGAGTAATAAGGCATACTGGGTCTTTCAAAAGGAAATTGTGGTTGTTGATCAATGGATGGAAAGTCTTATATGTGGTGAATTAGCCAAGGAAACGAGTAGAGAAGTTCTGGGGAGATCTTCCAGTTGTGTTGGGCTATTTGGAAGGCATGGAACAACTGGGTTTTTAACAGCAAACCACCTAACCCGGAAGAGGTGATAGAACATGCTGCCAAGGCTAACTCTGATTACTTATTAGCTATGTTTGCTGGGGTTCATAACAACAACAACTTTAATACAACAGGGATTCCTAAATGGGAGCGACCTCCCACGAATTGTATCAATATCAATACAGATGGAGCATTTCATTCCTCCCGCAGCTGGGCTGCCTTTGGCGTTATCGCCAGGGATAGTGGTGGATCGGCTCAATGGTGGCATTTTGGTAAGGTTCGCGCATCGTCAGCTCTAGCCATAGAAGCTTGGGCTCTCCGCATTGCCTGTGCTATGGCAAATGAGAAGAACATGGACAGAGTTGTCTTTGAAACAGACTGCAAGAATCTGATACAATATGTGAATGATGAGAAGATGAGCTGCCCTAGGGAAATTCTGTCTATGATTGAAGATATTCGTAGTTGGACAGGTAGTTGGACTAGATCTTGATCTCGTTCCGTTGGTGCAAGCGTAATTGTAATTCTGCAGCTCATTGGATAGCGTCCAAGGACATTTGTTTGTTTGGGGACATTTCTTTGTTTAGACTCTATTTTGTCCAAAGATCTTTGTAGTAAATTTTATATATTTTTGACATTTCTCAAAAAAAAAAAAAAAAAATGAAGCCCAATATTTCAATGTAAAATCCAAAAAATTAACCGATAAAAGTGAAGAAAAAAATACCAATGTACTAAAAACAAGATCATCATACTTTGTGCTGCGTGCTCTCAAAAGATGAGATTGTTTCTTTACTTAAAACAAATCGAACTTTAGGGTTTCAAAAACGCAACCTTTAGGGTTACAAAATTATGTGTATAGAGCTATAGTCCGACGAGAAAGAGAGAAACAAATGCGTAAGGAAAGAATAGAGAAAGAAAGATACCGATTATTTGATCTTCTTCTTCGATGGATTTGTCTTCCTTGGATCGATTGTTTCTTCACAGTCGCCTCTCTCTCTTTCTCTGTCTATCGTGTTTTCAAAATAGCGTGAATGAGGGTAAGTTCTCCGACGAAGCCATGTTTTTATCTATTGGTGTAGAGACTTCATCAAATTTGTAGATTTTTGAGATTTTTTTAATACAAAAATCTACAAATTTTTTTAATGCAAAAATTTATAGATTTTTTTAATGCAAAAATCAACATATTTTATCAACTCTCCTCACAAATGACAAATGCATAAAATGAATGACTTAATTTTATCAATTTTTTAATAAAATCTATTGGAGAACTCATCCTAAAGGGAAAGGGTGACCCGCAAGTGATTATAACCCGGATAGTATGACCCAGTTAATTATTTACCCGTTTTAGGCCCGTGAGTTCCTTCCCTTGCCACCAGCCGTTTGATCAGATCCAACGGCCACGATTAAATTCCCGGACTAAAGGTTATTTCCAGGATCATGGACAAGAAAGCTTCTAGTAAGGGCTCCCTTATATAAGCTATGGTGCGAAAATTTTCGTTCGAGATCGAATTTCAATGATCCGAACCGTTAGATGTGTTTAAAATGTGTTTATAAGGTCCATAGCTTATATAAGGGAGCCCTACGCGGGAAATCTTCAAAAAAAAAATCTAACGGTTCGGGAAATCTTCAAGATCTACGCGGGAAATCTTCAAAAAAAAATTTACCGGGAAGGGCTTGATCCAAACAATTTTTTTCGCAAATGAACCTTGGAAAACACCTTCTGAACACATTGGACGGATCGGATCGTCATAAAAATGTTCGGATCAAGGAGGTCCGGACTCCCGGAGTCCGGAGGAGAAACACATACCTTCCTATGAGGGGTCCCACATATGGGCTAACGTGCGGGACTTCCATTTTCCAATTGAATTTCGATGTGTTTTACATATATAGTTTTATCGAAAACTGGTCGGATCGAAAACTTCAAGGTCATTTATTTTGATGATTCTTCGTGGGGACCCTTAAAAACACGTTTACATATATAATTCTATCGAAAACTGCTCGGATCAAGTCCTTCCCAGTCATTTTTTTTATGATTCCTCGCGAGGACCTTGAAAAAAAGGTTTTAAACACCTAAAATTGATCGGAAAATGGGAGTCTCTCACTTTAGCAAAGTGAGGGATCCCTCACTAGAAAGGGCCTCTCTATATATAAGGGAGGTTTTAATGAGGGATCCCTCACCACCTTTCTGTGCGGACTTCGGTTTTTCCGAACGAATTTTGATGATCCGATCCGTTCAATTTGTTTAAAAACATGTTTTTAAGGGGTCCCTACGAGACACCACCAAATAAAATGACCAAAAAAGACTCGATCCGAGTAGTTTTTCATAAAAATGCATTTATACACTTACCCTTGTTTCTCCTTGTTAAGCAGGACTCTCATCGTAGCTTTATATGTAGATGAGAACAACCTTTTGATAGAGCTACGAATTATTCTTATGATAATTTGTAGCTTTATATGTTGTTTCCTTCCTATAAACTGCCTTCTATTTATTGAAGTTCTTTTCCTTTCTCTTTCTCACAAAAGAAAAAAAAAAACTGCAACCACCAATTGAAAATATACCACTGGGCACGCGATTTCGTGCATAGCTCGAAGCGTAACACTAGTGGTACAAAGAAGAACTACGTGATATGGGGTTATGGCCTTTGAAAAATAACCCTCTGTTCGTTGAGGAAGGGGTAGAATAGCAATCAAGAAATTTACAAACTAAAAAATGCCTTCGTCTGTTTCAAATGAGAAAGCATGAGACAAAAGTAAGCACTGGCACAATTTCAGAAGGTTTCGCTTTAGCACTTTAGCTCTTCTTTCCTATAGCTTGTAACAGTAAGATTAACTTAAGGAAGTTGTAGGACAAACCCCCAATTGTACTGCAACTTTTCAGGCCCTTCGACCCCAGAGAAATCATCATCTTTAGTGCGAATGAACCCTCTGGCCAACCATCCCAGGTTACTGTATCCTCCTTCATGCAGTTTTGAAGCCGCCATCATAGACCTGTTTTGAAAGTAAAAAAATTGGCCATGGTTAAAGTGGGTATTATGTTTGAAACTCCATTGCAACAGTTGAGAAGTTGAAAATTAATAGGAAAAGCAAGAACTACATCTTTCTCAAGATCCACTGTATGAAATTCAGCCTCAACTATACATTATATGGAGTACAACAAGAAGATATATATGAGCTATGTTGGGATATGTAATCATGTCCACAGTCTCGGCAGCAAACACCGGACTTTTGGGGCTCACAAGGTCATATCTTCAATCCCACCCTCAAATGCCTCGAACAAAACACAAAGGCATATATGAGCTTGATAGTGAAGGGCAATGATCTGATGCCAACCAGACGAGCTTGGTGCCTTTGGTGACACCTAATGTTGATGAATTCAACAGATAAACAATCGTTATCCCATAGCAGCATTAAGTACTTTGGCGCATGCAGTTTTTCCATTAAGACTGTGTTTGGATCTTGGATTTAAGGAAGAATTTTTTTGTGGTGAGTAGAGAAGGACAAAATCCAATGTCCAAACACAACCTAAGCTAGTCATTCACAGCATTCCATTTCTGGGCCTAGAGAGTCCTTACGATAGAGAATAGAACAATTACCATACCACTGGCTGCAATATTGATCCCCTTGGCACTGTCCAACGCGAAAATTATGTTAAAAATAAAACCAGACTTTTATTAGAAGTTAGGTTGCAAAATGTATCTTGTGGCAATTTCTCTCGACTCTTTGTTCCTCCACAGGTTGAGGATCATGTACAAACTCGAGTTCATCGATACCTATATAGCCATGTAGGCATTGATAAATATGCGTCTGGGTGTACATTGGCATTCATGTTGAGAATTAAGTGGATGTTTATATTCCAAATCAGATAAGTGATCGAATTACATAGGCCAGTTCACCTCATAGATACTCCCAGTTACAAGATTAAGAGGTAGGGGGTTCCAAACCTTGAACATGGTCAATCAGCTGTCTATAAATGCACACAATAGATAATCCCAGAATCACAAAGGAAATATTCTCTAAACTCGATTATTCAGCTAATAAGAGGTTGGCACCAGTCTGCCTCAGCAACATGGATGATGTTCTCCATCTTTATTACAGAGCTTCATCAGATTTCTTCAGTTTTCTATGTTGACTGGCAAGAAATATTCCAGGAAACTTATGTATCTATATCTATATTGTAGTAACTCATCAAGCAGCTCAACTGCAACTTCTGACAGGCTTGACTCAATTCCTCGTCATGGAATGATGTGATCAAACCCCTCGGACTCTACTACTTCATTCTGTGGAATTTGGGTTCAAATACAAGATTCAGAATACTGAGCAGTAAATTTTCTCTCTCTCTCACAAAACAAGTTCGAAAATCCAGATTTGTGACTATGGAATTTAACTGGAACAGCAAATCCATTTCCAAATCAATCAAAATTCGGAAGTATGAGAATGCCAAGAGTCATATATGAAGTACCACTTCAAAAATAAGAAATGTCAATCGACAATATCAGGTAATAACCATGAACAAATTCGTTGGGTCTGCCTGAAACTGCTGCACTAAATTCTCTGATGCAAAAGCCAACAACATAGGCACCAGACTGCTGAACACATTTATGTATGCAAGGAAACGAAGAAAAGTAGGGAGCAGAAATTTCAAATGCATGCAATTTATTTTTCTATTATGTAATTGGCTTAAGGAACTGCTTACCTTATTTCTCAGATACCCTTTACAAGATCTTTCAAGGTAATCAATATCTGTTCTTTCACATTTCAATCGTGTGAACTTCCCATTATAGAGACAGCAAAACAGAAAGACCCCCAATTGCAATCTAGTCTCCATTAACAGAACTCTCCTTCATAAGCTCCTGCATCCGGTCACCCCCATTTGAGTCAATTTCTGACAACAGTTTGCCTCACATGACCTGAATTTCACAACAGTAATTAAGCTCTTTCCACTCTTGAATTGACTGTCTCAGTTGAATGTTAGACCTATGACTATGAGGAAAATTCTCAAGGCGATCACCTGTTTCTGGATCAGTTACCTCTCCACGCTTAAACCAAGCTTCAAGTGTTGTCCTCTCACAAGCAGTACCAGTACAAAGGCTAACAGGATCATCCATCAATTTTCTGCTAATGCAATATAGTGACGCCTCATTTGATTAATGATATCCTATTTCAAGGTCAGAGTCATGAAGAATAGGAATGATTAGTGATACCCCATTTGAAGTGAGAACAGAAGTCCCAACAAATTTGGCTTCAGTTTAACAGATTTTAAGAAGCGTACACCAGGCAGATCTCCTCACAAGATATGAGGTGATCGGATTACATTGCAAAACTAACAAGTTGGTGATAATGGGAAGTAATTCAAGTTGGGCGCCCAGCTTATTAACAAAGAATTCAGTTCCATTGCCATTTGAAAGACTCCAGAGCATGTTGCAATATTGACGTGCGTAGATGGAAGTTATGGAACGAGAATGTTAACTTCAGAAGACGAGGAAGTAGCTTAACAAATGCAGACAAAACCAACTCTTTAGATTCTCTGTTTCCAGATGCCATCTCAAGCAAAGGAGGTAACACTCCTGCTTCGCCAAGTAGCCTTATGTTTGTTCATTAAGTTCCATGCGAACAAGTGCGATCACCATTGGTATCCTCGACTACTTTGACGCTGGAGATTACATCTGGACCATGGAAATTCTTTATGATGCCTCATGGACCATGAGGAAAATCCTTGATCTAAGAGCACTTTTTTATGACTGGATAATTGGTACCCTCTTGGGTCTTTGTATGCCAGATTTGGTGATAGGGTGGTGACCAATGTGGGCATGTCTCTGAGGGCTAGAGTTGCTTCAATCATTGATCAAGGAGTTTGGCGTTGGCCCAGTTAAGGAAACCTCTTATTCAACTAACAGCAGCCTGTTATTCCACATTGCTACAGCCGCTCCATTAGTCACTTCCCAATCCTGCGGGCCTTTTTTTAATGGCTGACCGTGCAACGCGTTTCGAGCCTGAGACGGGGGAGGGACCAACTGCCTAAAACCAAACTGTCGCATCACTCGTTCAGGTTGATGCATCTCTACAATAGCAAAATTAATCAGCGGGACCTTAGCCTCCAAATAGCCCTACCAGCCCTGCAAAAAGGTGGCAGAGACTCAATCAACTCCTCACTGTACGGCTGCCAAACAACCTGTGCAAATATATGCAACAATCAGATATGAAAATATCCATTGTAAATGGAATGTATATGAAAGAGAAATTTACAAAGTAAAGCTGGTATTAACCTCATCCGGTCTCTGCATGTCCAAAGAGTGCCTATAATGCCCAACAACGTGGGTAGCTAAGTCTGGTGAGTGAAATTCGTCATCCCACCTGCACATTGTACACATTTAACAAACCAAAAAGCAATAATATATCAGAAAACTTGAATAATCCAAAAAATTTTGTCCCAAAAGTGCCCCATAGAATTCTGATTATTGCTCTTGTATGTTATGTATCTTTTTGAAAAAGGGGAAGGACGCCTTCAGCATCACGGGGTCACGGACCCTCTTATGTTTCGAATTCTTCGATTTCTTATTATTTCCAACAGGTAGGAATCTTTGTATTTATCGAAAGAGTTTTTTGAAAAAGGGGAAGGACGCCTTCAGCATCTCCCGGTAGTTTTCCAGAAAGAATACCTCATGAATTACAGAGAAAAAACCCAGGATAACTAGCATGATTCATACTGCTCTTTAAGCATGTTGGTTAGCCATGGCAGGAGGTTATTTCAAACTAAAATTGACAGTAAATTTTAGTCGTAGAAGATAAAGATGCCATACTTAACTCAAATATGACCTAAGTATAGTTCTACTTACCACATCATTTGCCACGACTCACGAGTACCACACTTGCAAGGAAACAGAACATAAAGTTGGCATAATAAGTTTGATCTGCAGATTAACAAGGTGAACCTACAATAGTAGAGGATACCTACTTCATAATAATTTTGCAAGTTGAAACATGTGAGGTGGCTTCCTGTAAACCAGCCTAACAATGCTGATAAATCACACCTAATAATACCGATAGACTATAATTAAAGCATTTGTCAAAGGAGAGAGAACTATGGGAAAGAGTAGACTTTAACACTTCTTGTACAAAACGTAGTTAGCAATTACTCATTGGTACAATTTTTCTTATATAAATTTCTCTGTTTCGTACCCGATGATTCTAAACAACTTTTGAGGAAGAAAACAGTGTATGCTTTATAATTCCAAGTTCATAAAATGTAGCAGATCGGAATTGGGCGTTCATGGACTTCCCAATAAGGATTCTCTAAACGAGATAAGCAAGACAGTTTAGTCATAACATTGAGATGAAGAATGGTTCACATATGAAATGAACCATACACAAAATAAGTTGCCGCAGTAAGAACAAATGAACAATGATACGTCATTACCTGTTTAACGGAGTTCATGGTATGGAAGAAATATCTTTATTCAACAAGCTGTACTGCATAGCTAACTTCGATATATTTTTCCCTTTCTCTTGACAAAAGGCAGCAGCAGCTTGGCATGCAGCCTGCGAAAGAAAAGAATAAAAAATGCAGGTAATAAGCATAAACAATTTTTGTGCAATCGGACTGAGAAATGGCATAAAAGCAACAGGACCATTACAGAAGCCCAAAAAACAAACACTTATAGGACTCTTAAAATTTGATGTGATTTGTCCAACGACACCTTCGTTACTTATCTTGGTATCCTATAGCTCACTCAAGCGACCAAATAAGAGGCCAAAGCCCGTGCGTGCAAAATCGATTACAAGCGCCAACCATCTGTCTCGGCACCTCAATCAACGATTCTTTTCAAGTTATAAAGTAGTAGAATATTATGCAGCATGAGATTAGAACAGAGAACAAACTGAATGCATATGGGGGCAACAGTAATGCTCCTTCAGTAGATAGGAGACCTTCAAAAAAAATCATCTGGGGAGCAATCATTCTGCACAACCATCGCATTTGGCGATATCAGATGGAGAAACAACCCCAAGATGTGAAGGGTATTAAAGGTATTAGAATGTGAAATAGCCTAAGAGAAGGAAATGAAATTTCACCTATTCTTTATTTCAGCCTCCCTTCGACCAAGCCAAGCCTTGGAGTATCAACAGTAAGAACTATAGCTTTCAAATCCTGTCTTTTACAAGAAAGGGATACAAAACTGAATTCTGATTGTCCGATTGGGATCAGCGTAATGTAAATGCTAAATGGTGATTCCAAAAGAACGAAAAAATATCACATGAAGGAACTTGAACTGACTAGAGCTGAGAAGAGTAGAATACATTATTGGAAAAAGCGAACGGCATTGCAGCTGGAAGCAACCTCCTCCACCGTGCAGGTAGACGAAAAGGACAATGCCTGCAATGAGGGATGGGTCTTTATTCAACGAGGCTAACTAAAGATTTGAGCTTCGAAAAGGACCATTGACGATGGGCTTCGAAAGAGCAGCAGTCGACGTCGACCGGAGCCTCTAACTTGCCGGAGATGATTCTGATCGGAGGGGAAAGGTAGAGGGTAAATGGGAGAGGGAGAGAGTTTCATCGTCGACGTCGTTTCAATGGGAAGTAAAACCGGTTACAACTCCTATTATTCTGGTTTTGATTCAGTATATCTAAACCTATTTTAAGAAACATAAATTCATTCCGATCAACTACTAATCAATTTCTCAAATATTGTGAAAGTTTTACATGATGTGTATTTTTCTGCATTCTACAATATGAATGTATTAGATCATTAGCATATCTCTAGGATTGACAGAAAACTTACTCAAAGTCTCCCAAGAGTTGTTGATATGGAAGAGAATATGATTCAATGTATCCGAAGCCATTTTAAGAACTAGAAATTCATTTAGATTAAGTGTTATTATGTATTGTATTTAAAAAATATTCGTACATCATATGTGTTATAATAGTTTATACAAGAAGAATGTCTCGGATCATTAAATTATGATCGATATAGGTAGAAATCTGTCCCGGAGTTCTTATAATTAAAACGACGTCGTTTTGGGTACATGACATAGGTTCAACCTATGTCATGACGTGGAAAATATTTTTACAAAGCAAACTTAAAAAATTCGAAAACCCCATAACCCATTTTCGTTCGTTCGTTCGTTGTACAGAGAAAGGGGGAGCGACGACCACCACCGCCAAACCCCCACCACCGGCAGCGCCTCCCGCCTCCCTCTCCACTTCACCTCCGGCAACGAACAAACCATCACCGAGGACGCGGCGAAGTTCTCTCTCTCTCTGCTTCCAACGTCCGAAATCCTACTTGAACAGGTGAAGTGTTTGCACTTACCGATTTTAGAGTTTGAAATTGAAGTTCTTTGAACCCAGTTTTGGGGTTCAAGAAATAGGACTTCGTCTGTAGGGATTTTCTATGACTTGAAATGTTGATAGCACAGTGGTGATAGACAGACAGTAATGCATGTTGCTCAATTATGTTTGTAGCAAATAGCAATATTTGTTCTTCGTATTTTAGTTTTTGTTTTTTTCCCAGGAGGAAAATAGAGTGAATATGAGTCAAACAATGAATCTGGTTATGGAGTGTTCGTCTTGGAATGAATGTATCCATCAAAGTTGGTTATATCAGATACTAACAATCTCTCTTTGATTAAAGCTGCAACTTAGAATAAGGTAACTATTGGAACTTGGATCTGAAAATTCAGCATAGGTCATGCATTTTTACACGTTTTGAGTTCAAAATGAGGTGCAAAACCCCAGCTTCTGTGGTGGGTTTTTGGAGATTCTGTTAGTGTTTAGTTTTTTGGCGAAGGGGTTGGCATCGGATGCAAAACCCCAATTTTGTGAACTGGATTCGCTGGAATTCTGTTCATTTCTTTATTTCAGATTAAAGGATAGAAATAAGCTTAGAAATAAGCTAGAAGGCCCAGTTCTAAAATGGGATGTCGAAATTTGTTCTTTTTTACCCTGGTTTTACTTTGTGTGGTTTTTCCTCCTCTTAATCTGTCATGGAGTACAGAATTTTCTTTAATTAGTATTTGTTTTAGAGTACAGCAGATAATAGACTACTTCATATATGATCATTCGTGATTAAGTATTAAACTAATGAAGCTTTATTGGGACACGTAATCCTGAAATTTGAGTTTAGAGAGGCTTGATGTCTTACAAACAGTTTATTCAGGAGGAGCATGAAGAGATGACATTCTGCCAGCAGAAACCGAATGCAGGCTTGATTTTTTTTCGTTTGCGTAATTTGTGTTCCCTAAGTTTTGTACTTTGGATCTTGGTGTTAGCCTTTTGGTTGAAATCCACATGGGTAAACAAAAAAGAGATTAGTAGTACTTGATTAGTGTAAGGATGTATTTAAATAATTCTACTGACCGTAATAATCTCTTGACCTGTAATTGTGTCTGACACAAAGCAGTAATTAATTGTGATTAAATTGGCTGTTTTTTCTACCTTCTTCTTGTTTAGGAAGCAATAGTTTGGCCTCTATGGGTTGTGTTTGCAATTTCTGCTATGGCCTGGTGTGTGGGAGTACATCCGAGTGAATCTTAATGCCCTTGTTGACGAGAGTTGAGTGTTCGACAATGCTTGCCCTTGTTGATAAGTGAATCTCAATCTGTTTAGGGGAATACCAAGAGAAGAAGTACTGAGAATCATGCCAATGTGGCCACATCGTCTCTCTTGCTTCAACGTGTGGGTGAGAAAACAATCTACCTGTCCAATTTGGTGGTTTCCATTGTGAGAATTCTTGGACACAAAACGTATCAAAACCCCCAAAATGACGTAGTTTTCGTGCAGTCACCATTGGATTATTCTGTACAAAACTGCTTACTACTTATTTACCGGCCGATGAGTGAATTCTCTTTCCCTGCAACTTCAGAGGTTTTTGAGCCTTTCAGCTCTTAGTCATTTACATTTACTTATGTTTTTGGTTCACTTCCCTGTAATAAGAAGCCCCCACAAGAAAACATGATCTATCTAATTTTTTATTGAACTGCTTAAAGCTAAGGGGATAACAGATGTCTATTGAAGGCCTGCAAACTGGGTTTTATCTGTGTTTGTGTACTGGATCTTAACAACTGAATTGAAACAATTCCAGAATGAGAATCAAGATAGTACTTGGTCTTCTGTGCAACCTGCTTATCACTATTTGTCTTTAGCTGTCTTTGATATCTAATGCTTTTTGGAAGTGATTGCAATATCTTGAACTCTCTAATGCTTACGATATTTGAAGGAAAATAATCTCACATGAGCCAAAAATAAACATTTCTAGCATAGGATGCGGAAGAAAATCAGCTTTTATTTTCCCAAATATGTTTCTATCAAAATCCCAATATATCATCTAAAAATATTTTACTTCTTATTAGATTAGTCAATACAGATGACTAATCTGGACGCATATCTCAATATCCTAAAGTTTAAGTATGGAAGGTCTGACTCTTAGACATGCATATTGTACCCAACTACCTGGTTACATGCTATTACATGATTTAGTACTTCACATTAATAAGCTTTTACGAGTGCTTTCTAATTATAGCACATGACATGTAGCAGAATGAGCATTTTTCTTGTGGAACAACGAACACATGGTGGGCTTGATTGCCCAAAACCGACAAGTGGAATAGGCAGGGCCACTGGAACCAAGCGGTTCATGGGCTGACTGGCAATGAGCGAAGAATGTTCCTGGAGATGGCTGTTTGAAGAGTGGCACCTGCAGTATGTGGAGAAAGAAGCTAGGTTCCATGACTTGGAAGAGCAGCGCGAGTTGAATTGGAAGAGAATGGTATATTTCAGTTTTTTTTGGACCTATTTGGAAGCTACCAACTCCAATTATTCTGTGGTAAACTCTGACCCTGCAGCTCCATGTATGCAAGCTACATCCTACTTTTTTGTTTATTACGAAGTTGGCAAGGCTAAAAATTAAAAATCCCTACTACAGCAAATTGTTTTTGGTGCAGAAAAATCCCGTAGAATTCATATCCATATTGGACACCCAATTACATTAAAGGAAGCAAGCGCACTGGGGGGGTTCATTTGATTTTGAATTGTGGAAGTTATTGGCAGCTTGAGGCTTGTATAGATTTATTTTAGGAAGCAAATTTTTTTTCCTTTTGAGGACTAGCAAACGAAAGGATGAGATCTATTCTTGGGTAGGAGGGAAGCAACAGGTGTATATAGGTATATAACGCAAGGTAGTCTGAAAAAGAAGTTATTTTCTTCTTTTAGCCCCAGTATTTCTGATACTACTATACCCTCGAAGAGTACAAAGAATGATACGGAAAAAGCCCCTAGTATTGGTGCATGGCACTTTGAACTCAGTGCGTCTGTGCACATAAATCTCTGATATGGTCCACGGTGACATACCAAGATCAACTCTTGCCAGGTTCCTCTTGGATAACTCTTGCAACTAGAGGATTTGGATTTGTACATGTATCTTGTAGCTTCTCAAAGTTTGTTGATGACCAAAGTTCTGGAAGCCAGAACTCATTTATTAGGGTATTGCTCTTGGTGATGCAAGTGATATGTCGGGCAATAAATTTTTTAGGCAATCTTAAATTTTGCTTGATTTTGAAATGGACGGTGTGTAGACTTCTTCAACTGTTTACTTTAAAATTTTGCATGTTTCTTCTATCTGGCATCAGAACACAATTTAAGGCGCGTCTATTGGATGGATATCAGAAAATTATACCTCGTGTTTATTAACAATTTCCAGGTATGGACTTATACCTGAGGCCTTGGACAAATAATTGTTTTTTCAAGAGTTTAGTGTTTTTACTTTTCAATACTTTTGGTTTTAAAGCCTTAAAATTAAGCTAACGTAATTTTGAAGGTGTACCTTGACACACATCGTTTGTGATAGTTCCACTTTTTCAAAATACATTGTCATATGATATCCATTGAGTATTTCACCTCCAACAATCTTACTTGCTATTTCATTTTCCAGCAGTTTCAAGCCAAGAAGAAGAGGAGCTATATCAGCTATGGCGGGTATCCAATCCACTGTAGCAATGGCGACGTTCCATCTGCCGTTTGAGATAACGGTGGAAATCTTGTCGAGATTGCCAGTGAAATCCCTCTTGCGATTCAAATCTGCATGCAAAACTGGTATGATCTGATCCAAGCCCCTTATTTTATTGCCAAACATCTTCAAGCCTAGTTTGCTCTTAATCATCTTGTTCGGACGTGTCATACTCTCGAACTTCGACATTGACCAATAAGTCAAGGTGCATGCAAATTGGTCTGAACAAATGGTTTTTTAAAAATAAAAAATAAAAATAAAAATAAAAATCCGAAGCAATCCCGGCTATGGCATCGTCAATGGGAAGTCAATTTTTTTTTCCAAACTTTAGCTTAAGAAGAAAGCAGCGTATTTGAATTGCGAAATCATCACAATACTTTAACTTGAACGGAGAGCCTTATCAATCTTTTTTTTTTAAGAGACTCTAGATAGTCAAGTGATAAGCTAGACTAAACAAACTGAAGTTTGAAGAAAATTTTTACTAGTTTAAATTTTCAAACCAAATTTTAATAATAATTGCTGCTCGGCTCCTTCGGCCTATTTATTAGTCCTAAAATTGTAGAAGTACCAGCATAAATTAGTAATTGTCCGACGTGAGCAAGAGCGGCATAATTGGGTTTGGAGATTTGATAACAACCAAAACCAATGGAATTTATGATGTTGGACAACAGAGCTGTTTGTGTGATCTTCGCCGTCCAAAGATGAACGATTGAGACGTAGACTGCAGAGAAGCCGGGTCCAACCAATGACTGCGGGTTTTCATCATCTTTTACGTAATTGGGTTTTGGTGATTTGATTTTGGCAAGATTTGAGAACCGTTGACCGTATCCAGCCATGGAAAAATTTCAGAGAGTATTTCTTCATCTCACAGCAAATCGTACTTACTATTTCATATCCAGCCGTTTCAAGCCAAGACGAAGGGAAGCTATGGCGGGTAGCCAATCCGTTGCAGCAAGGGCGAGGTACCATCTGCCCATTGAAATAATGACTGACGTCTTATTGCGGTTGCCAATGAAATCCCTATTGCGATGCAAATCCGTATGCAAAAGCAGGTATGATCTGGTCAAAACCCCTTATTTTATTGCCAAACATCTTCAAACCCAGTTTGCTCTCAATTCCACCTGTCTCCTAGTAACCTTTAGCAATTATGAAACCCAAAAACATGACATGTCTTTAATTTACAGTGATGGACTGATGGGTCTAATAGTATTGGCAATATCAATCTCGATTTCCCATTTCTGAATTGGGGTTGGGACTATACTGGGAAAAAATATTTTGAGGTTGTGGGTATATGTAATGGTTTGGTTTGCATAAGTCTGTCTCCCCTTGGATTTCCCTTGATTCTATGCAATCCCTCCACTAGACAGTTTCGAGAAATTCCGAATTTCGAATGGCAATGGTTGGATGAGATGGAATGCACTTCTTTTGTAAAAATTGAGCGGGTCAGTTTTGGGTTTGGCTTCCATTCCAGTGCTACTGACTACAAGTTGATTAGGATTGTGCTTTATTCTAGTCCCATTGAGGAAGCCATTATCCGAGCTCATCAGTACGTGATGAGCTCTGATACATGGAGAGAAATCGATGTCAATAAGGTTTCGGTGTTCTTTGGGGAGATGAATAACTACGAAGGGTTTGGTAGCTTCGTGGAAATTGATGGATATTCTGCTTCAGCAGTCTTGAACGGAGTTTTTTTATTGGCGGGCATTTTTAAACACAACTTGTGAAGCTATCGTTATGTCCTTTGACGTGGGTGATGAGGTGTTCAGAAGAATAGAATTACCGCCAGACTTGGATGAGGAATGTGAAACTACCTGGCAAATTACGGAATTGAAGGATAAACTTGCTTTGGTTAATTCTCCTGGTGACAAATTATGTGACCTGTGGGTGTTTAATGAAGACCAGAGTTCTTGGACTAAACAATTTAAAGTTGGATCTTTTCCCAGAATTACATGGATTGCACGTCATGTGGACTCATGCTATGTGGAATGGGGCATGTAGGGTAGAATACGGCTGCGCAGGCATGATAGAATTATACTGGTGGGAGGTGTGAAAAATGGCGAATTGGCAATGACAGTCCAAAGAGAAAGTGGTGATTTAAAGCTCGTATCATACGATCTTGAAACTTGGAAAACTACAGATTATTATTTTGGTCAGATCCCATCTCATTCTGGTATTTACTTGTATGTGGAGACCCTGCTTCCAGTCATGCAAACCAACAAAACATTGAATTTTTGAACTGACTCTAGTGCGAGCTCATGTTTTGAATGCTTGTTTAAAATGTGATGAAATCATAGTGAAAGACACTAAAAGAATCTATCGAGTCCAACCTCTTTTTGGATCGTTCCGAGAGCCAAGACACCAAGAATCTTGTTCATGCTCAGTTTGAGTACCCATATCGCGTTATACATGGGGACTCTACTTCCAGTCGTGAAAATGAAGTCAAGTACAATGCGAGTCGTCCTTAACCTGGCATGATCTGCCGTTTGAGATAACGATTGAAATCCTATCAAGATTGCCAGTGAAATCCCTCTTGCGATTCAAGTCTGTATGCAAAACCTGGTATGATCTGATCGAAACCCCTGATTTCATTTCCAAACATCTTCGAACCCAGGTCACTCTCGTTCCCGCCACCTCTCTCCTTACTATTATACCAGTAGCCGGTGACTATGAGGTCTTATTAATTTGCTACGATGGGTTTGATAACGACCGTGTCAATCTCGATTTCCCTTTTTTGGATAGGAGGAACAATGGTGGCACTTGGGTGTACAATGGGCCATTAAACATTGTGGGTACCTGTAATGGTTTGGTTTGCATACATTACTCTCACGTTGGATATCCCTTGATTTTATGCAATCCCTCAACCAGAAAGTTTCAGGAAATTTGGGGTGCTGAATGGAATTGGTTCGATGGGAATAGACGTACTATGCAGGTTAGTTTTGGGTTTGGCTTCCATCCCAGTGTTAATGATTACAAGTTGATTAGGATAGTACTTTATTTTGATACTCACTTTCAAAAGAATCTCCGAGCTGATCTGTACGTGATGAGCACCAATACTTGGACGGAAATTGATGTTAATAAGCCTTCATCGTTCTTTGGAGAGATCAATGAATGGGAGGAGTATGCTTCAGCAGTCTTGAATGGAGTTTTCTATTGGCCGGCACGTGTAGGAGTCCCAACTGATCAAGTGGTTGTTATGTCCTTCGACATGGGTGATGAGGTGTTTAGAAAAATAAGAACACCGGTGTGTTTAGATAGGACTTGGGATGAAACTAACTGGCAATTTGTGGAATTAAATGATAAACTTGCTGCTCTCGTTGTTTGTTTTGATGCTAAGGACTTTGATGTGTGGGTGTTGAATGAAAACGAGAGACCAACCAAGTTAAAGTTGGGTCTCTTCCGAGGATTGCAAGTATTATGAGCAACGGGGAAGTTGGTTTTTATACAGTGGTGGGAGGTGGGAAAAATGGTGAATTGTTCGTGATTTAGCAAAAAAATTTAGTGAGCTAAAGCTCTTTTCATATGATACAAAGACCCGGCACACCATGGATCTTTGTTTTGTTCTGGTTTCGAATGCATATTCTGGGGTTTATTTTCATGTGGGGACCCTACTTCCAGTCACGCAAGCCAATGAAATAGTGCTCAACAAGTAGAACAAGAAAAGGAAAGCATTTGATTTTTTGCAGTGTTCTAAAAGAAGTTCTGGAAGGCCGAGTACTCGCCGCCTAGGCGCTAGAAGGACCCTCGCCGACTAGCCCGACTAGATGGACTATCCCGACTATCCGGATTAATTGCCCGATTAGGCGCCGAGTACTCGGCCCTGGAAGCTAGAAGGTGCCCAACCGCCCTGGGAACTCTTAGCGAGTTTTAGAACCTTGATTTTTTGGAATCAACTCAGGTGTTACTTGCGAGTTGCTGGTTTGAATGCTTTCTCTGCTCATGGTTATTTTTACTGCGGTTACTTAATTTGCTCAAAATAGTCTTTTGGTAAGTAATTTTAAGAATCCTTTTATTACTAGAGTCTAGTGTTCCATGTTGGAGCCTAAGTTGCACGAAGCGGGGGCGGGGGCGGGAGCGGGAGCGGGGGTGGGAGCGGGGGAGCGGAGGTACCTAGAAGCTCCCGAGGTTGGGAGCGAGGTTGGGAGCGCCTATGTATATTTTAAATATTTTTTAATAATTTTATATACATTAAAGGAGGGGGTTAATAAAGTCCATTTTCAAAAAATAAATGAGGCTTGTAAACTTTATTGGGCCACCCATAGTTATCCTGGCCCAATACCTTTTCATCAATAGCCCAGCTATTTATACATCAAAGTTGTAAAATGCATACAGCTGGTACTGCTGTAGTTAATTCTCTCCCAACAAGAAACACAGCTGTAGTCATTTATACAGCTGGCAGTGCTGTATCTAGCCCATTTCTCAAAAACCCATCAGATCGAAACAAACCCATTAGATCAAACCCATCAGATCAAGACTCTCTCTCTCTCTCTCTCTCTGCAAATCGTGCCTCTGTCTCCGACGATTACAATCGCCAAATCGTCTCTCTTCCATGGTTTCCGATGATTCTATCCAGTCGTCTCTCTACCATGGTCGACGAAATCGTCTCTATTCCATCGTTGGAAGTAAACGATGACGGCGTACGGAGTCGATCGGAGCTCCGGCGATCGAAGCCCAACCGAAAGCTCCCATCTCCCTTAGGAGCGCGATCCCATCTCAAGAGGAACGCGCTCCCGTCGCGTTTCTGTGTGAGAAACGCGGAATCGCGTTTCTCGTACGGGAGCGGCTCCAAAGTGGACGTTTCCTGCAACTAAGGTTGGAGCCTGGAAGTACTTCCTTTTGAATATGTAATGTATGTTGACACTTGATGTATTTAAATGTCGACTATTATATTTCGGAGCCTGTGTTTATACTTCCAATTGATGTAGCATCGAGTGAGGCTAATGTTTTGGTGTTGGTGGCTACATTGCTCTTTTTTGGTGTACAAATGCGCAGATCTTCTTTTCTGTTTGTTTGTCATGGACATGCAGTTATAAAAAATGCTATGCGCGAGGAAACTTACACTGAGTCATACACAGAATGTGAGTGCTTTTTTAAAAACGTGTTTGCAAAACACGACTTCTTGTTCTCACGTTACTCATATTTTGTGTATAGTTCGGTGTAAGCTTCCTTGTGCATAGCATAGTTAAAAGTGCAATGGAACCTGTAGTACCCAGTGAAGATGAGGGCAAAGGTCTAATATTTAACCTTCAACAGTGCAGGGTATATATTTTTTCTCTATGAATTATGCAGTTTGGCATTTTAGCTTTTGTTTTGTTCGTTTTTTTTTTATGGTTGTTATAGAGGAATGCATTTGGAATTTTTAGCCACCTAATTTTAGAATAGGCATTCACATTAGAGGGGCTTTTAGATTATCATTCTGACATCTCCATTATTCAACCACTTGGGATTTTACCTCTCCAAGATCGTCATTATTCATGACCACTACGATGATTATGGTTAGCTTTCCTCTACACGTAATTTTTCTTTTTTTCGTACTTTTTTGGACTCAGCTTCTTTGCCATTTGGGGGAAGAAAATGGACCCAACAGTCCATACGCATGGACCCTTTTCTAGTTCCTCTTTGATGTTCAGCCATTCATTGTGTAAGATCTATTTGTTTAAACCATCACTGCAAAAACTAGACCTGAAAACAAACCAAGCTCAAATACAACTCTGCAAGGACTAGGAGGCCTCAAAAACTCTGTACCAATGCAAGCATATTAACCTGTTGCCATAAGATTTCCTTAGCTTACCCCAAGAGCTAACATAAGCTCTAATATCTGAAGCCAGTGCCAAAGTGACTTGGTTTGCATCAGACCTCTTTTGTTGAAAAACCCGGTTATTTTTTTCTCTCCACAAATGATATTATGACAGCTGCAAAAGATTATTTCAGGAGTGAATGCAGCAGATTAGATCCCCCTCTATGACCTTAGTCCACTGAAACTCTTGAGCCAAAGAGAAACCTTGTCTATGAATGCCAATGCACCTGGACTCCGCTGGCCTTTCAATGCTTGGCCAAACTCTAAATCGGGCTAATGCTAATCCATTGCAGCGAACTACAATGGGGCCATGGGACCACCAAAGTTGATGACAGGGATGAATCTTTACATGAACCAGCAACCTCAGCAGCAGCAGAAACAATAGCAGCAGCAGATGCAACAGCAACAACGGCAGATGCAACGAGATACAAACTCACCCCTACAAGCTGTTGTTTCACTGCCACGGGTGGGGTCGCCCTCAACTCTGGGTATTCAGCAGCAGCAATCTAGGCCGCAGCAAATGGGCCACAGGACTCCCATGAGCCCACAATTGAACTCGGCAACTTTGCATCCTTTGAGTGGTGGAAATCTGGAAGCTTGTCCTTAAGCGCTCAGTTGAGTTCACGGACCCTTGGCTCAGTGGGTAGTACCACTAATTCACCTATGGAGCTACAAGGTGTGAACAAGAGCAACTTAGACATCAAAGCTTTGTTTCTATTCATCTTGGTAATGGTGTGTCCGTCCATGTTTCAAAGCCTTCCTATTTTCCTTGGCAGTTGTTCAAATTTCAAACGGAGGAGATAGAGCTGAATCAACCAAGTGATTCTTATATGGTTTCAACAAATAAAAATAATAGCTAGATACTTCTTAATGAGAATGGTCAATTCCAATGTGGAGGTTCCTGTTGGGTTTTCCACATCGGCCAAGAAATAAATCAAGAATTTAAGCCAAGTACAGTGGGCATACGATATTCCTTTTTCTTGTGGTGCCGATTCATGTAAGCTGGTCACCTTTCTAAATGTATTTGTCCATAAGGTTTAGGAAATTTCTGGACTGTATTTGTAGAAACAATAATGATACGGCCACACACTCCAAACCACACTCAGCCACACACCGTGCACTGTTCATGTGGGCCCCGCCCACTTTACCCCGCCCAACACAAAAAAAAAAAAACGAAAATTTTGAAAATTTCAAAATCCCCAAATCGGGGTTTCAGTCTCATTTGCACTCCATTTCTCCAGATCTGAAAATCCCAGAGAGTGAGCGAAGAGGAGTAGACGACGCCCACGGCTTCTTCAGTCGACGCCACAACGACCAGTCGACGCCACAACGACCAGTCGACGCCACCACCACCACCACCACGACGTCCACTCGTGCGACTCAAGACTGTCCATTGCAACCAAGGTCGGTCTCTCTCTCTCTCTCTGTTGGCTTTTTTTGATGATATGTTGATTTTCAAAATTTGAAAACCCTAATCTTGAATATCTGTCTATGTCTGGGTGAAGATCATTTTAATTCTGCAAATGGAGCCACACCGTGTGGCTGAGTGTGGTTGGGAGTGTGTGAAATCTATATCTTGTTTTGGTTCTTTTTACAGTAGCTAAAAGTGTGTCCATACTTGATCAGTTGATCTCTAGTTGTAATGTAGACATTGACAAAGTAAGAACTGGATGTTCTTTTAGTCAAACTGCAAAGAACTCGTGTTTGATTACAATAAGATTTGTTTCAACTACCCCCTAACTTGATCCTTTAGAAACTGCAGTCTACTTGTTTGATAAATGGTTTGAAAGAAGAAACATGCAAGTGTTCTCTTCAGTTGTTGTGTGACTTAAAAACCCTTTGTATTGTGCAACTCTTTTGGGTGATGTTGATATAAACAAATGTATAGAACCTGGGACAGCAACATAAAAAAGAATGCTAACAAAGAAGAAGAAGTTGAATATTATTTTGTATACAAACAAATGTAAACAAAATATTTGTTCATCTCTGCAGTCCCTGAAAAGGTGTCATGGCAAAGGGGACTCTGTATTTCTCTTCAAAATGTGTCCCAAGTTTCACCTAAATAATACATTTATTTATCTGAAGGTTCTGCTTGTGAAAGCACACAAGAGAAACAGAAAGCCAGAACAACAGAAACGACACCAAGCTGTCATCCCATCCTGGACAGAATCTGCTCGTGACTAGGTGTACCATTTACTCATTTAGTTCCTGTAGATCACTTTGGATAGAAGAAGATAATGTAATCAAGTTTATGCATGTACATAACAAACTAGGGAAAATTTTTGCTTGGACAGCGTGCTGTTGAGTCCAAGTTGTTTCCGGAACCACTTTGACAACTAAAATTGTTCATTTTCTAGAATTCGTCGAGAACATAACCCATGTCATTTTCTACTATAAATGCCCCGTTGGCTCTGTATGCCTCTCCACTCAACTATTACTTGTTCCAACTATATGTCATTATGTCCTAAAATCTCAGTTGTTTGTTGTGACTAGCCTTGCAGGCAATGGAATGGTTGGTGCGATAACAACATTCAAGATGTGTCGCATTCGGCAGATGACAGGACACGCCATATAGAATACAACGTCGACCTCAACAACAATTTAAGGGAACTCACCTCAGCCATACGGAATACAGTCTGTATTCTAGTTATCCATTCCCTTATTGGGATTGTAATTTGTGTATTCCTAGTTATCCACCTTATGTGTAGGTAATTTGTTATGTCCAATGTAATATAGTGAGGTACTGGAAAACAATTATTTTGAAGTCTGTTTCAGACAATGGTTATGTAATGAATGAGAAGACTATGAGAAAGATTGAACTCTATTTTGTACCAATATGTATTGGTGGTTTGGTTATTGGATTATATGAAGTCAAGTTTTGTTCCACAGTCGTATGATTTCTATATACTTTGATGATGTTTTTTGTGTTATTCTATCGCGTAGTTTTATGTTGTGGATTCCCAGTTGATTGTTTGATGAGACACTTAGACGTCGGGTATGCAACAAAATAGGGGAAATGCTGCCCAAATTTTTGCAAAAGTAGCAACCTAAACTCAGTTTTATGCACTTTTATAGCAATTTGAGCAACCTAAAGTGTAATTTCTGCACTTTCATAGCAGTTTCTGCACTTGTAGACCAATTTTCAGCAACCTAAAGTGTAATTTCTGCACTTTTATACCAGTTTCTGCACTTGTAGACCAGTTTTCAGCAACCTAAAGTGTAATTTCTGCACTTTTATACCAGTTTCTGCACTTGTAGACCAGTTTTCAGCAACCTAAAGTGTAATTTCTGCACTTTTATAGCAGTTTCTGCACTCGTAGACCAGTTTTCAGCAACCTAAACTGATTTTTCTGCACATCTAAAGCAGTTTCAGCGACTATTACTCCATTTTTCTGCACTATAATAGCAATTTGACCAACCTAAAGTCAATTTTTTACACTTTCATAGCAGTTTCTGGACTTATAGAGCATTTACAGCAACCTAAAGTCAGTTTCTCTGTGCAATACGGACACGATACAAACCAGACACGATACGATAAAAATAAGAGTAAAATACATTCCATTATCAATCACGACACGATACAATACGAACATGATACAAACAAGACACGATACGGTAAAAATGAGAGCAAAATACATTCCATTATCAATCACGACACGATACAATACGGACACGATACAAACAGGACACGATACGGTAAAAATAAGAGCAAAATACATTCCATTATCAATCACGACACGATACAATACGGATACGATACAAACAAGACACGATACAGTAAAAATAAGAGCAAAATACATTCCATTATCAATCACGACACGATACAAACAAGACACGATATGGTAAAAATAAGAGAAAAATACATTCCATTATCAATCACGACACGATACAAACAAGACACGATACGGTAAAAATAAGAGAAAAATACATTCCATTATCAATCACGACACGATACAATACGGACACGATACAAACAAGACACGATACGGTAAAAATAAGAGCAAAATACATTCCATTAACCAAGCAAGTGTTGTACTCTGTCTCATTATTCATTCTTTTCATCATTTCCTAAAAAACTTGGTTGAACACCTTGTAGGACACATCACCGATGGATCAGACTCTGGCGAGGGTAACTGAAACATCACCTGCAGATTAAAAATAAACAAGAACAAGTGAGTATAATACGCGGAATATGAAATGAACTCGTTAATGTGTAGACTTGGTGATGCAAGACTATGAATCTAGTGTGCTGACGATTCAAATTGTTAATATACTAGATATCTGGCCACTTTGTCTACAAATCATGCAACAAGAAAGCTTATTAGTAGGGAGTTCTTTACGGCTAGTGATGGGAGGAAGTTTGAGAAGCTTAACCTAGGAGAATATCAGTGGGAGACTTATGGGGAGGCATTTGATCGTGCTTGCAATTTTGCATCAGGACTGATTAAGTTAGGTCATCATGTGAATACTCGTACAACCATTCTTTACGGTTGTGCTAGGGTTTTTGTCTCCTTCGTGCCTTAAACCAGTGTACTTCATATAGATTGCTTATTGCTTGGCAGACAGAAGTGTCAACCCTGATTTGCGATTCCAAGCAATTGAAAAAGATGGCAGCCATAAGTTCTGGTAGCACAGGGCTACCCAAGGTTTGATGCAACTTTTAAGTTTCGCATTCTTCATAATCTATCATCCGCATTTGTTGAACTGAGTTCAGTCTAAACCCACATGTTTCTATTAACGAAAATTTTCCAAGGAAAGCATAACTCAAGATGTTTTTCCAGGAAAGCAAACAATGAACAACGAAAATAATGCCCAAATGGTTGAGATTGCAAAAGTTCAAAATCGTTTTTTTCACAGTTGTTTCTAACAAAAAAATAGGGGATTACCTCTTTCTTCTTCTTCGTACTCCTGCAACAGCAATAATGGATCTCAGATGTCAGATGTTTGGTCTCAGATGTTTGATCTTCTTCTTCTTCGTTGATGGCTTCCCCTCTCTCTGTCTATCAGACGCCCGCGAAAAATGAAACCCAGACAAAGACGATTTGTGTCTCAAATGTTTGATCTTCTTCTTTCTTCTTCTTCGTTGATGGCTTCCCCTCTCTCTCTCTCTCTCTATCAGACGATTTGGGTCTCAGATGTTCGTTGATGGGTTGATGGCTTCCCCTCGCCCGCGAAAAATGAAACCCAGACGATGGGATTCCAAAATTTTCGTTTTTTTTTTGTGTGTTGGGCGGGGTAAAGTGGGCGGGGCCCACATGAACAGTGCACGGTGTGTGGCTGAGTGTGGTTTGGAGTGTGTGGCCGTATCATTATTGTTGTAGAAAGAAGGAGACTGTTGACAAAATCATGATTTTCTTTCCTTCTATAATAGGGATGTTAAAATTTGAATAAATTGGATGACCAAGAGAGGCAATGCAGTCATGCCAACTACACGAGTAGAGCTTCCCCATCCAATACGTGAGACGTCTATAAAAGATGAAGAAGAAAATGGAAATTTCTCCACTCTGAATGTGACCAAAAGATTCACAGGCATCATATTTGAACTGACAAACTTCATAGTCAGTGGAAGTTTCCCCATTACCATCTATCTTTTACATCAACAAGGGCACAGTGAAAATTCGATCTTCCACTCCCTCCAACATAACACAAATACATCATCACAGAACTAGTTCATAGTTTTCGGTACAAACACGTCTATTGAATAATGTTAAGATGCAGAAAAATTGGCCAACATTTCTAGACTTTGTCAACCCAAAGTCTCTAGTTGAGTCTGTCTTGTTCCGTCCTCACATGACTTCTTGTGATATCCTTCAAAGTAGGGCATCCGGAGAGCGCCATGGTGAGCTCAAGCTCATTCTTTAGCATTTCCATGACTTGTCGAACTCCCTGTTCTCCCTTTGCTGCCAGTCCATAAAGGACTGGCCTTCCAATCTGCAACAGTAGAAGAGAAATTACAAACAATGAAAGGACCAATGAGGAGATACAACAACCAAAGAGCAGATAAAAGATGATATTGACCCTGTGAGATATAATTGTATAATTTTTTGCCATTATTGGACCTATGAGATATAATACTCTCTCGTGGTACAATATGAAACAAAGCACATTGCAAAAAAACAGAAGAATATATTGCCATTAGTCATGTGAGGAAATGTCAAAAGCTCAATATCAGAGCTTACCATAACAGCCTTTGCACCAAGAGCTAACGCCTTGATGATATCTGTACCCCGCCTAATACCTCCATCAATGAAAACAGGAATTTTCCCTCCAACAGCAACGACCACCTGCATTCAAAATACAGTAACCGTCTTTTTGTCTTTGAAACATGAAGAGCGCCTAACAGAAAGGTAAGGTAATTTCAAGACCACGCAGCAATATTTTTTGCTTTCCCAGTCTAGGAAAAAACTTCTATCCAGAGAATTTGTGATGTTCTCGTCACTCGTCTATTCCAAATCTATGTATGCTTCCTAAAACAATACTTCCTTCCGTGCTTTTGGAGAACCAAATGTGGGTCCACTAGATTCTAAAGAAACTGGCACACCTATATGAATGTGCAGCTCAAAGTTCGTACTGTTGCTTTGAAATGTGGTCAACATAACCAATGTCTTAAAAGTTGACATGGGTGTTTAAAGTTGGAGCTCCATGCTCACTTCTTAGTTTTTGAGTCTGTTGTTTGTCCGACACCATAATACTATTGTGGCTTAGAAGAAATGTGAAGAGTGTATGGACTATTCATACTACAAATAACTTGGACAAAACTATTATAACCCATGTTGTTAGGCTCCAACAAGTAATCGAGTCAGTAAAGGATTGGTTGTTAAATTTTGTCTTCGGTTTTGAGTGGCAGATATTCCAGTTTTGAGTTGGGAGGTGTCTTCTTGCATCCCCTGTTGTATTCCTCAATAAAGAGGATGCCGGGATGGGCAGGAATGGGTGGACTGGATACAAACGTAGCCAGGTTGCATCATATAAGCATAATGGCTTCTTTCAGACTCGAACCCGATTTCTCACACTTGCCAGCAAGACCTTTTTACCAGTGCACCGAATAAAGACTCCTCCTGGTTTGTGGTTGCAGCATAATGGCTATCAGATGATGTTTTAGTTGGCCAAAAGTTTTTTTTGCCTCGGCATGAAGCCTGTGTTCCATTCCTAAGGAGGCTTAAACAAAATAATGTGGTGTTATATCAAACACGATGTACGAAAACTAAGTTAGAAGTCATCTTAAATACTGGAAAAACGAAACAGAAGGGATCATAGTAGAATTCTTAGAATTTTATTTTCAAAAAATAGTAGAATTCTTAGAAGTATCCCATTCATCAGTGCCTTTTGTCGTGCATGCACTTATGCGATGTATGGTGTGCACAAGAGTAATATTGCATTTGAGGATTTAATTCAATCGCATTAAATTAACATGTAGGAGCACATTTCGAAGTACTTTTGTTAGATATTCAGATACTGATAAATTATGGAACAGTTATAGGTCTTATCCAGCAAAAACTCCAATTCTTCAAATGCCAATACATTATTTTTATGCTTGTTACGATGAGAAGAAAACTGTACAGAGAAAAAGAAGAAAAAAGGGCACAAATTGTAAAACAATTAAGTGCTGTAAATTTGTACACCATGTTTGGAGACATGCATTACAACGTTACTTGTTTGGGAGTATTTTCTTTGAAACTACCGCGTCACCACATACTTCGAACTCTTACAATTGCTTCAAGCATTGAAATAACTAAGTTGGAAGCTAGAAACTAGGTAGTCATATTAGGAAAATCTAGAACAGGAGGAGAAGCAAAATTAGTTCTGTACCCAATTCAGATCTACATGAATTCTGTTTTCCCTTTCCCTGGCATAATTAGGTTACCTAATGCATGGAAATCTCCATGACCCGCCTGATATTGTCAATATGAGATACAACCATAGCACATATTTGAAATCAATTTGCTAGCATATCTGCATGAGATGTTATCAACTTAGCTGAGAAGAAACTCAAATGCGACTTACCTCTTCTAGAACAGTGATAGTGGCTGGAGAATAATCAAGTTGGCGAGCTCCATGATTGGAGACAATAATCCCATCAACCCCCACTTTCGGAGCTTTTATTGCTGCCAAGAATATCACACCAGAGTATAAGCAATTTTCGCTTGTCAAATTAAACGTGAGTAGAAGACATGAGACTTGATGAGTTTGGTTCATGCTCATTAATTGTTTCAACTTGAAAAAGTATCACAATATCACTAACCAATCATAGGTTTCCTTAATATTCCATATCCAGAAAGACAAACATGTAACACAGAGTCATGAGATTACCATCCTCAGGCGTAAGCACCCCTTTGAGTAGAATTGGCAAACTTGTGATAGATCTTAACCACTCTATGTCCGGAAATTTTGTAACGAGCTTATAGAAAGCAAGACTAATGTAAAGAAAACCACCTTACGACGTTAATGAACAAAATAACTACTAAAAAAACATTGTTTTTAGGAGTAGTTGTTAACAATGTTTTTCAAATGATACTTCCAACCAAGGGAGATGTCTGAACCTAGAGTAACATATTTGTTATGGTTGACTGTGTGGCCAAATTATCAGGTAGCAATAAGTAGTTTTTTTTTTTTTTATCGGCAGCAACAAGTATATTATTACATTATACCTTCCAAGAAAGAGAAGAATCGAGTATTTGTGTTGCACAAGCTTCAAGTTTTGAACCATTATCCTGCAGAGTCAGCGATCAGTGTCACTAATCTAACAGTAAATATACGTGATATAGTAAAGTTACTAAGGTACATACTTCAGCAACAAACATAGGGAGATACGTGTTTGAACAGTGACTTGCAACAGAACCTGAATCTGCTGTTCGTACAGATTACTGATTGACGTGCAAAAGACATAGGGTAAGCAAAGATATGCAATTGGACAAGTTGTCCACTTTGTATTCCCACCAGTATGTATAACCTAAGTTGCACGAAGCGGGGGCGGGGGCGGGAGCGGGAGCGGGGGGGTGGGAGCGGGGGAGCGGAGGTACCTAGAAGCTCCCGAGGTTGGGAGCGAGGTTGGGAGCGCCTATGTATATTTTAAATATTTTTTAATAATTTTATATACATTAAAGGAGGGGGTTAATAAAGTCCATTTTCAAAAAATAAATGAGGCTTGTAAACTTTATTGGGCCACCCATAGTTATCCTGGCCCAATACCTTTTCATCAATAGCCCAGCTATTTATACATCAAAGTTGTAAAATGCATACAGCTGGTACTGCTGTAGTTAATTCTCTCCCAACAAGAAACACAGCTGTAGTCATTTATACAGCTGGCAGTGCTGTATCTAGCCCATTTCTCAAAAACCCATCAGATCGAAACAAACCCATTAGATCAAACCCATCAGATCAAGACTCTCTCTCTCTCTCTCTCTCTGCAAATCGTGCCTCTGTCTCCGACGATTACAATCGCCAAATCGTCTCTCTTCCATGGTTTCCGATGATTCTATCCAGTCGTCTCTCTACCATGGTCGACGAAATCGTCTCTATTCCATCGTTGGAAGTAAACGATGACGGCGTACGGAGTCGATCGGAGCTCCGGCGATCGAAGCCCAACCGAAAGCTCCCATCTCCCTTAGGAGCGCGATCCCATCTCAAGAGGAACGCGCTCCCGTCGCGTTTCTGTGTGAGAAACGCGGAATCGCGTTTCTCGTACGGGAGCGGCTCCAAAGTGGACGTTTCCTGCAACTAAGTGTATAACCAGCCAGTCCATAATAAAATGGAACTGGCAGCATAAATGCCGCTGGCATATGCTACTTGTGGGTGGAAGAGTCGCAAATAAATAAGAAACAGAAAGGAAAAGAACGAAGACAAGAGAAAATAAATAACATATATCTCTATTCAGACATAACCAGTGGCAGAGCTACGAGTCGAAGTCGGAAGGGGCCAAATTATGAAAGAAATCTTGGTTCAATATTTTTTCAAGACTAAATCCAGTCATTAGATACCCAATGGGTTGGCTAAGTGGTCATGGCCTCGGACTTAGGGATTGCTCCCCTAAGGTCTCAGATTCGATTTCCCTTGCTAGCTGCACTTGAGGCCACCTCACCCCCACACGTAACTGTGTGAAACGGTTGTGGGAGGGGCTGGAGGGATTAGTCCGAGGTTTTGCGCAAGTTAGCCCGAGACACCCTGCATTAGAGCTTTTTTGGGAAGGTTTTAATAATTTGAAAACTTATCTCGAGTATTGTTGTTATCATATTATTCGATGAACACAGTATCATTCACCATAATTTAGTGTTCTCAGAATGGTAATTGTTTCTTACTTTTTAATTATTTTCAATTTTTTTTAACACTATTTAAACAACTACTATTAAAAAGACAGTTAGTGGAATGAGCACCTTTACATCATCTTGATCTTTTCAGTTAGTGGAATGTTGATAGTAGAGTAATCCAACTATCAACATTCACAGAGTTTTTTTTGGCCGAATGGCAAGTTTTGCAATAATGAATTAAGTGTTTTGTGTCTCTAGGCCTCCCCTCCCTGATGATTTTCGGCTTTGATTTGAGGGCATGGTTCTAAAGCAAAAGGTCCATGTAGCTTCTTGGTTTTGGAGTTTTTGGGGCCATTGTTTCAGTGGTATTCTGAGAGCAGCCACTCTGTGCATATTGCCAAAGGATAGGTCTCTCTCCAATCATCCCCACCTATAACCCCAATTTTATGCAATACATGGGTTCTATTATTGTTGTTGTTGTTGAACTAATTGGAATTCACTTAATTCTATTCTTCTGGGCAAGAGGGTCCGTGGAGACTAGTTGTACGCATGGTTTGCTTGGTGTACACAACCCAAAATACGCAGCAAAACCATCAAAAACTGCAACTGACAGCATAAATGCTGCTAGCATATGCTACTTGTGGGTGGAAGAGTCACAACTAATAAGAAACTAAAAAGGAAAACAACAAAGACAAGAGAAAATAGAACACATATATCTCTATTTCAGACATAAATAGGTAGAGCCTGGAGTTGAAGTCGGAGGGGGCCGAATAATGAAAGAAATCTTGGTTCGATAATTGTTTCAAGATTAAATCCAGTCATTCGAGGTTTTATGGGATGGTTTTTTTCTAAATTGAAAAATTAGTCTCGAGTACTGTTGTTATCATATTGTTCAACGAACGCAATATCATTATTGCATAGTATCATTCACTATAATTTATTAGTGTTCTCGGAATGAAAATTGTTCTCTTTACTTTTTAATTATTTTTGAATTTTTATAATACTTTTTAAACATCTATCAAAAAGACAATTAGTTGAATGAGCACCTCTACATCACCTTGATCTTTTCACTACAAGTTTGACTCGATACCCATTGAATCTACATACACTCGTACAAATGGCAGTCGTTAGGGAAGATCGTTTTCACAAAATGCCTGCCGTGGAGACTAGTTGTGCGCATGGTTTGCTTGGTGTCCACGCACCAAAATATGCAGTCAGAAACTAAATCAACTGTTATATGAAGTAGTAGAATATTATGCAGCATGAGAGTAGTAGAATATTATGCATCATGAGATTAGAACAGAGAACAAACTGAATGCATTGTTCATGATCATACTTAAATGCATATGGGGGCAAAAGTAATGCTCTACTCACGGAAGCTATTTCACTTGATAGGAGACCTTCAAAAAATTCCATCTGGGGAGCAATCATTCTGCACAACCATCGCATTTGGCGATATCAGATGGAGAAACAACCCCAAGATGTGAAGGGTATTAAAGGTATTAGTATGTGAAATAGCCTAAGAGAAGGAAATGAAATTTCACCTATTCTTTATTTCTGCCTCCCTTCGACCAAGCCTCGGAGTATCAACAGTAAGAACTATAGCCTTGAACCCATATCTCTCGGCACTTTGCACTAGCGTAGCTGTCAAATCCCGTCTTTTACATATCTATCAAGAAAGGGATACACAAAACTGAATTCTGATTGTCCGATTGGGATCAGCGTAAACGTAAATGCTAAATTCGTGATTCCAAAAGAACGAAAAAATATCACATGAAGGAAGTTGAACTGACTAGAGCTGAGAAGAGTAAAATACATATAATTAAAAAAAAAAAGCGAACGGCATTGCAGCTGGAAGCAACCTCCTCCACCGTGCAGGTAGACGAAAAGGACAATGCCTGCAATGAGGGATGGGTCTTTATTCAACGAGGCTAACTAAAGATTTGAGCTTCTAAAAGGACCATTGACGATGGGCTTCGAAAGAGCAGCAGTCGACGTCGACCGGAGCCTCTAACTTGCCGGAGATGATTCTGATCGGAGGGGAAAGGTAGAGGGTAAATGGGAGAGGGAGAGAGTTTCATCGTCGACGTCGTTTCAATGGGAAGTAAAACCGGTTACAACTCCTATTATTCTGGTTTTGATTCAGTATATCTAAACCTATTTTAAGAAACATAAATTCATTCCGATCAACTACTAATCCATTCTCAAATATTGTGAAATTTTTACATAATGTGTATTTTTCTGCATTCTACAATATGAATGTATTAGATCATTAGCATATCTCTAGGATTGATAGAAAACTTACTTAAAGTCCCTCAAGAGTTGTTGATGTGTAAGGAATATGATTCAATGTATCCGAAGCCATTTTAAGAATTAGAAATTCATTTAGATTAAGTGTTATTATGTATTGTATTTACAAAATATTCGTACATCATATGTGTTATAATAGTTTATACAAGAAGAATGTCTCGGATCATTAAATTATGATCGATATAGGTAGAAATCTGTCCCGGAGTTCTTATAATTAAAACGACGTCGTTTTGGGTACATGACATAGGTTCAACCTATGTCATGACGTGGAAAATATTTTTACAAAGCAAAATTAAAAAATTCGAAAACCCCATAACCCATTTTCGTTCGTTCGTTCGTTGTACAGAGAAAGGGGGAGCGACGACCACCACCGCCAAACCCCCCACCACCGGCAGCGCCTCCCGCCTCCCTCTCCACTTCACCTCCGGCAACGAACAAACCATCACCGAGGACGCGGCGAAGTTCTCTCTCTCTCTGCTTCCAACGTCCGAAATCCTACTTGAACAGGTGAAGTGTTTGCACTTACCGATTTTAGAGTTTGAAATTGAAGTTCTTTGAACCCAGTTTTGGGGTTCAAGAAATAGGACTTCGTCTGTAGGGATTTTCTATGACTTGAAATGTTGATAGCACAGTGGTGATAGACAGACAGTAATGCATGTTGCTCAATTCTGTTTGTAGCAAATAGCAATATTTGTTCTTCGTATTTTAGTTTTTGTTTTTTTCCCAGGAGGAAAATAGAGTGAATATGAGTCAATCAATGAATCTGGTTATGGAGTGTTCGTCTTGGAATGAATGTATCCATCAAAGTTGGTTATATCAGATACTAACAATCTCTCTTTGATTAAAGCTGCAACTTAGAATAAGGTAACTATTGGAACTTGGATCTGAAAATTCAGCATAGGTCATGCATTTTTACACGTTTTGAGTTCAAAATGAGGTGCAAAACCCCAGCTTCTGTGGTGGGTTTTTGGAGATTCTGTTAGTGTTTAGTTTTTTGGCGAAGGGGTTGGCATCGGATGCAAAACCCCAATTTTGTGAACTGGATTCGCTGGAATTCTGTTCATTTCTTTATTTCAGATTAAAGGATAGAAATAAGCTTAGAAATAAGCTAGAAGGCCCAGTTCTAAAATGGGATGTCTAAATTTCTTCTTTTTTTACCCTGGTTTTACTTTGTGTGGTTTTTCCTCCTCTTAATCTGTCATGGAGTAAAGAATTTTCTTTAATTAGTATTTGTTTAGAGTATAGCAGATAATAGACTACTTCATATATGATCATTCGGGATTAAGCGCTAAACTACTGAAGCTTTATTACGACACGTAATCCTGAAATTTGAGTTTACAGAGGCTTGATGTCTTACAAACAGTTTATTCAGGAGGAGCATGAAGAGATGACATTCTGCCAGCAGAAACCGAATGCAGGCTTGATTTCTTTCGTTTGCGTAATTTGTGTTCCCTAAGTTTTGTAATTTGGATCTTGGTGTTCGCCTTTTGGTTGAAATCCACTTTGGTAAACAAAAAAGAGATTAGTAGTACTTGATAAGTGTAAGGATTTGTTTAAATAATTCTACTGAACCATAATAATCTCTTGATCTGTAATCGTGTTTGACACAAAGCAGTAATTAATTGTGATTAAATCTGCCTTTTTTTTTCTTTCTACCTTCTTCTTGTTTAGGAAGCAATAGTTTGGCCTCCATGGGTTGTGTTTGCAATTTCTGCCATGGCCTGGTGTGTGGGAGTACATCCGAGTGAAACTTAATGCCCTTGTTGACGAGAGTTGAGTGCTCGACAATACTTGCCCTTGTTGATAAGTGAATCTTAATCTGTTTAGGGGAATACCAAGAGAAGGAAGTACTTAGAATCATGCCAATGTGGCCACATCATCTCTCTTGCTTCAAAGTGTGAGTGAGAAAACAATCTACCTGTCCAATTTGGTGGTTTCCATTGCAAAAATTCTTGGACACAAAACGTATCAAAACCCCCAAAATGACGTAGTTTTTGTGCAGACACCATTGGATTATTCTGTACAAAACTACTTAGTACTTATTTACCGGCCGATGAGTGGATTCTCTTTCCCTGCAACTTCAGAGGTTTTTGAGCCTTTCAGCTCTTAGTCATCTACATTTACTTTTGTTTTTGGTTCACTTCCCTGTAATAAGAAGCCCCCACAAGAAAACATGAGCTATCTAATTTTTTATTGAACTGCTTAAATCTAAGGGGATAACACATGTTACTAATATATGTCTATTGAAGGCCTGCAAACAGGGTTTTATCTGTGTTTATAAAATGCAATTTTGTGGGGCCCACTTTCGGGTCCCACACAAACGATCCGAACCATTAAAAAAATTTGTAATAATTATTCAAGTGGTCTCGGAAAAAATCTGGCCCATCGGATATTTTTACGTTATTAATCTAATTCGTTTGATTTTCATTTAGAATCGAAGACCCTACCAATTTAAAAGAACTTTCAAGAAAAGTTATAAAATTGTAGGCTTGGTCTTTTGTGGGGCCCAGACTGTTCTGAAGAGTTCTTGAAGAAGTCAAATCTAAAGGTGAGTGATAAAGCAATTTTACCTTTAAATGCTCATATCACTGTGGTGTGATTTCATACCGTTGTTACATATTCTGTATTGCTACAAAAGTATAGTGTTCTCTTGTTGCACTTCACATAGATCTTATAACTCGAGTTTTGCATTGAATAAGTATATTTATCGGTTAATCTTTTGTACTTCTTGCTTCTGGTATAAGCTCCAACCAAACCCCCCACAAAAAAAAAAAAAAAAACACTTGCGCACACAAAAGAAGAAAAAAAATCACCTATTTTTTTTCATTGTCATCTTTGGATTGATTTTTTGTTTCGTTGCATTTAGGAAGTTTTACAGGACTATAGTCGAATCTAGTGCTCCATCCTGACTAGTCCTGCAACATTTTTGTTTCCCGCAGTTAATTATCAGATCACATGAAAGTCCTGATGCAAGGGAAAAGCGGCCTGGTCTAGGAGGAATGGATGAAGGTACACAATAGATGATGTCGTAGAGTGTGCGAAATTGATTACTCTCTTCAGTGCTCCTGGCTATCCCCAGTTCCAGGTAGTTATTTTTGTAACGACTGGTCTTCCCTAAGGCTACTCTAGTTGCATCCGCACTTTAGTATGGGCTCCTATATTGTGACTTTTTGTATGTATCTCCTTCCAACATTTGATATAGCCTATTGGAAAAAGTTTTCATTAACACTTCTGCATATGCTCCAAAGTACTTAATGCAGCTTTGGTATAACGACGAGTTCACCTGTTGTATCCGTCAACATTAGGTGTCACCAAAGGCCCAAAGCTCTTGTTTGGTTGTCATCAGATCATTGCCTTCGCTATCAAACTCATATATACCTTTTTGTTTGTTCGAGGCATTTGAGGGTGGGATTGAAGATGTGACCTTGTGAGCCCCAAAAGTCCGGTGTTTGCTGCCGACATTGTGGACAAGATTACATGTCCCGACATAGCTCATATATATCTTGCTTCTGTACTCCATATAATGTAGTTGAGGCTGAATTGCATACATGGATATTGAGAAAGATATAGTTCTTGCTTTTCCTATTAATTTTCAACTTCTCAACTGTTGCAATGGAGTATTCCACCACTAGATGATTGTCACATAGCTCAAACATAATACCCACTTCCACCATGGCCAATTTTATTCTTTCAAAACAGGTCTATGATGGTAGCTTTGAAACTGCATGGAGGAGGATACAGTAACTTTGGGATGGGTGGCCAGAGGGTACACTCACGCTAAAGATGATGATTTCTCTGGCGTCGAAGGGCCTGAAAAGTTGCAGTATGCCACAATTGGGGGCTTGTCCTACTACTTGAGTTAATCTTGCTGTTACAAGCTATAGGAAAGAAGAGGTGCTAAAGCTAAACCTTCTGAAATTGTGGCAGTACTGTTTTGTCTCATGCTTTCTCATTTGAAACAGAAGGCGGCATTTTTTAGTTTGTAAATTTCTTGATTGCTATTCAACCCCTTCCTTAACAAATAGAGGGTTATTTTTCAAAGGCCATAACTGTAAGGACTCGTGTTTTTAAATAATTTTCCGGAAATAATGTTGGGGAAGTGTGAGGAAATGAAAATAGTACAATATGGGGTTAATGAGAAGTTAGTAATTTCATTTGGGTGTTTGTGAAGCACATAAGAAACTAGAGGGGTGTAAGTGCTAGTGTGAGAGTGTATATAAACACTTTTGGGTCAGATTTTGGCCAAAACAATCATCTTCTCCTTCTCCCAAAATCAGCCCCTCCTCCTCTCTCCTCCATTTTTGCTCCTTTGAGCTCAAATTACTCCCTCCTCATCAAACTTCTTCACAAATTGACCAAAGAGTCATCATCTACGCGTGTTTGGGAGCTCGGAGTACCATCTTTTCGCACCGGGAGGACCAAATTCGGGATTGCTCAAATTGGGGATCTACAAATTCGTTTTTGGGTTGACTTGGAGCAAATTCTTGAGGTAGGAAACAATCTTCTACCTCCTCTAAGTGTATGTTTGTTGAATGATTGCATTGGTTGTGTTCTTGTTCCCAATTTCTTGTTAAACTTGATTGTCTCCATGGAATTGACTTTGGATCATGTATGAGGTTGGGTTTTGTGTATTTGGTTGATAAATCCTTGAATTGGTTGTTGATATATCCCTCTCCTATGAGTAGATGTTATTTGGAACCTCAATTTTTGGCTTGGGTTGAAATCCCCTCCATTTGGAAAAATCTGGAAATCTGAAAATTTTGCTCGAGAAGGCCTTTGTATCGATACCCCTTTTCTTCGGTATCGATACCCAGTCTTTCTGTAAAAATTTTAGTAACCCGGTATCGATACAGCCTTTCTCTAGTATCGATACCCGCTGCGGCAGATTTTTACCCAACTTCGCGGGCACGCCCCGGCTTCGTCCGAACTCCGATTGAGGCAATTCTTGAACCGTTAGAAAGCTCTATGAGTCTACTTTCAAACCCAATTGGTCTCATATTCATAGCCTTTGTATTTTGAGAGATATGTAATTTCTCCTATCAAGGTGTCGGGTTTTCTCAAAGTTCATAACTCCATTTTCATGTTTCTTTACGGCGGGCCTTAATTAGTCTTTCCTAAGCTTCACAAATCGACTTCTAAGCTTTGGTAGCCTATTGTGGTATGAATGATGTTTTGTCATGATCTCTCACGTTGTTGAACACATATTAACTTTGCCACAACCGACACGCTACGAGCTTTCGAACTAAATGAAATACGTGGATGTTTTTGGACACTTGATTGTTTGATAAACTTTTGAAAGGGATGATTTGTTATTTCTAGGGCCACCATTTGGTGCGTCCCTAGCCATGGGTGTTCGGAGCCCACGAAATCCGGCAGGGGTGTTCGGAGCCCACGAAATCGGCGAGGGGTGTGCGGAGCCCACGAAATCCGGCGGGGGTGTTCGGAGCCCACGAAATCCGGCGAGAGGATTCATTCCCTATTTAAAACTGTGGTTATTTGAGAAGATGTGAAAAATGAAATGTTTTATGAATATGACAATGTTTTTGAAAGGATTGAACTTACGACATGAAATGTAACGTTTACGAAGAAATCTATAGACACTTGGGTTTGATTCGATCTTTGGGGCACCTATTGGACATTCTCTCATCAAGTCGACCTAGTTTGGCCTATTTTAGCTTATTCATTCATGTGTATCACATCTCCATGTGCATGTTCATCTTCTATACCCTTAGCGTTGGTAGAAAAGTTTCCTACTGGGCTAGTTAGCTCAACCTATCATTTTGGTACTCGGCAAGGCACGTGATTGGAATGCTTGGTGTGTGGATGCATAGCATGAAGCTTATTTGACATGGAGTTATTCTATCCTCTCCATAGTTTATGTATTTTTGGGAGATGATCTTGTAACTTCTATCTTCTTAAATTTTGACAAAACTTGGTTTATGTAATAGCTCTAAACTCTTGATTACTTATTCATGGGTACGGGTACCTCGAGTAGAAACTTATTGTACTTTGACTTGACTTTTCTATGGGAAGTGGTTTGACTTTTATTGATCCTACGTGGATTTTATTATATTTGGTTTATTAAATTTGAGGGCGTGACAACTTGGTATCAGAGCTTAGGTTCGAATACTTAGGGACCGTGGGAAGACATCGGGTCTTGGGGCTTAAACTTTTGCATAAGTTTTCTCATGAAAACCATATTTTCTCATTCATTGTGTGCTTGTGTGACATTCATGTAGGTGGTGTCTACATTTCTTGGTACTTAAGAGTTGAAGAGCATAGTGTTGAGTTATTGCCCGTGTTGGGATGACGTAGAGGCTTTGACCTCATTTGAGATAATGTTGGGTTTAATGATTCTTCTTTTCTTATAATCTTATTAGAACTATGCCGCGAGGAGAGGTGCTAGACGGGGTACAACCGCTAGGGGTGGTCGAAATGCTAGGCGTGCTAGGGTCGAGCGGGCTAATGATGAGGTTAGTCAACATGGGGAACGTTCGGGGGGTCGAGATGAGAGGCGTGAGGAAGAGGTACAACAACCGGGAGAGCAAAACCCACCGAATCCATTCATGACCGACTTTGTGGCGGCGCTTGCGGCGCATAATCTCTTGGCTCAAACACCTAGGGCTAATACTACTACTCGCGCCATGGAAGTTGCTAAGGAGTTTCGTCGCATGGACCCACCTAAGTTCGACGGGCTTAACGTTGATCCGTTGGTCGCCAATCATTGGCTATCGGAGGTGCGAAAACTTTTGATGTGCTTGATATTACCGAGGATAGGTTGAGGGTTCGTTTGATAGCATGTCAACTTACCGGGGAGGCAAATGTGTGGTGGCAATCGGTTCTTGCGGAGCGTAGGGATGCAAGGAAAGCGGCTAGGACGACACGAAATGTTGATGAACCGGACGATGAGAACTTAACTTGGGCGAGTTTGAGGTGAAGTTCGAGGACCAATACTTTCCGAATTCGTACAAAGAACAACTTAGGGAGCAATTTGAGAGGCTTGAGCAAGGCACGATGACCGTTTCGGAGTATGCCATGAAATTTCAATCATTGTCCCGTTTCGCACCGGAACTTGTGAGCACGGAGGAGAGGAAATGCAAGAGGTTTGTGAAGGGTTTGGATCCAACGATTAGGAGATTTGTGATGAGCAGTAAGCTCGAGAGGTTTTCCGATATTGTGGAGTTGGCTAGGAATTTGGAGAGCGAAGAGGGGGAACAAAAGAATGCTAAGGCATTGGAGTCTAGGCCTTCGACTACGACCATGAGTGCGCCGACGGGGGGGTTATGCGAACCAAAATAGGAAGAGGATGAGGGACTCGTTCCAATCTACGCCGAACCGTTCGACTTTCAGGGCACCTACTTCTTCCGGGTTTGGAGGAAATTCGTCGAGGCCGCCGAGCACTTGCTACCAATGTGGCCAACCGGGTCATGTTCGCTCACAGTGTACTCAGCCAAAAGCTCTTCCACCACCGCGTGTTCAGACTTCGGGTGCTTGTTTCGGGTGTGGCGGATTTGGCCACGTAGCGAGGTTTTGTCCGCAGAAGGGAGTTACGCGTAGTGAGTCCGGCTCTGTTCAGCAGCCGAGGCAGGGGCAGGGGTTTGGTCGACAGCAGCAGAGGGGTAGCCAGAGTCAGCCACACTTTCGTCAGACCACTTCAGTTCAGGGGTCACGGGTTGAGCGGGGTGCGAGTTCGTCCACGCCAGTACAGACTACACCGGGTCGGGTTTTCACTGTTTCTGCAGTTGCACCGCCACCACCACCACCTCATACTACTTCTCAGACGCCAGAGGCATCCGTTGTGAGGGGTACATTTCTTTTATTCCACTCATTAGCAAAGGTTTTGTTTGATTCGGGCGCATCGCATTCTTTCATAGCTGCATCATTTGTACGTGCTTTAGAGTTGGAGTCCGAGGAGCTTAGTCCGCCATTGTTTGTTGACACACCATTAGGTGGTAGAACTCTATTAGACCGTATATGTCGAGATTGCGAGTTGGTTATCCGGGATCGTCGATTTGTGTTCGACTTCATAGTTTTGGGCATGACGGGGTTCGATCTTATTTTGGGGATGGATTGGTTATCGACTTTTCACGCTTCTATCGATTGTTTTAAGCGTCGAGTTCGGATTTGTCCGCCGGAGGGTAATTGTTTCGAATTTTTCGGGGAACGTCGGCAACCGTTAGAGCCGTACTTGTGTGAACCGCGGGAAAGGGAATCCATTGCTTGCCTCTTAGCTAGTTTGACGCTAGATGAGGATATGTCTACACGTGGGGAGTTACCGCGGGTTGTTTGTGACTTTCCGGACGTTTTTCCGGAGGAGTTACCGGGCTTGCCACCCGAGCGGGAGGTCGAGTTTACGATAGACTTAGTTCCGGGCACCGCACCAATTTCTATGCCTCCATATCGATTCGCACCGGCCGAGTTGAGAGAATTGAAGAAGCAATTGCAAGAGTTGCAAGACGTGGGGTTCATTCGTCCAAGTACTTCGCCGTGGGGAGCTCCAGCTCTTTTCGCTCAAAAGAAGGATGGGTCGCTCCGTTTGTGCATAGATTACCGTAAGCTCAACCGGGTCACGATTAAGAATAAGTATCCGATGCCTAGGATCGATGATTTGTTTGATCAACTCCGAGGTGCCACTTACTTTTCTAAGATTGATTTGAGGTCCGGTTATCACCAATTGAGGGTCCGTCGTGAGGACATTCCCAAAACCGCTTTTCGTACCCGATATGGCCATTATGAATTCGTGGTCATGCCATTTGGCTTAACCAATGCTCCTGCTACATTCATGGATCTTATGAACCGCATTTTTCGTGTCTATCTTGATCGGTTTGTGGTGGTCTTTGTTGACGACATCCTTGTTTATTCATCTTCCGAGGAAGATCACCAATCTCATCTTTCCATTGTGCTTGAAACCTTGAGAGAGCATCGTTTGTATGCCAAGCTTAGTAAGTGTGAGTTTTGGTTGGCCGAGGTGAAGTTTTTGGGTCACGTGGTATCGAGGGATGGGGTGTCCGTTGATCCAAGTAAGATCGAGTCGGTTTTGAATTGGGAGCGTCCGAAGAGTGTGTTCGAGATCCGAAGCTTTTTGGGTTTAGCCGGGTATTATCGTCGGTTCGTACTCGATTTCTCACGTTTAGCGGCACCTATGACTAGATTGACACGAAAGGGGACACGGTTTGTTTGGGACGATAAATGTGAATCGGCATTCGAGGAGTTGAAGAAGCGGTTGACTAGTGCGCTGCATTTTGATTGTGCCCGAGCGTGGTGTTGGTTACTCCGTATATTGTGATGCCTCGCGGGAAGGGCTTGGGTGCGTGTTGATGCAACGGGGTAAAGTGGTAGCATACGGGTCACGACAATTGAAAGATCACGAGCGTAACTATCCGACACACGATTTGGAACTTGCGGCCGTAATTTTTGCTTTAAAAAGTTGGAGGTATTACCTCTATGGTGAAAAATTTGAAGTATTTTCCGATCATAAGAGTTTAAAATACTTATTTTCCCAAAAGGAGCTTAACTTGAGACAACGCCGTTGGATGGAGCATATGGAGGATTATGACTTCGAACTACAATATCATCCGGGAAAGGCAAACGTGGTAGCGGACGCATTGAGTAGAAAACCGACACAACTAGCGAGTTTGGCAATCGATGAATGGAAAATGACAAAGGAGACGGGTTTCTATGCGCTACATTGCGAGGAGGTTCGCGAGGGAGTCACTTTTTGTAACCTTACCGTTCATTCTACTTTATCGACTCGTGTTATCGAGGCTCAACAAGGAGATGAGGAAGCGGAAGGATTTCGGACCAAGTTTCTTAGCGGAGAGGCTCAAAGTGGGTGGATGATACACGCCGATCAAAGCATTTGTTTCCAAGGAAAGTTATTCGTACCAAATTCATGTCGGGGCGAGATTTTGCAAGAATTTCACCTTTCACCGTTAGCCGTGCATCCGGGTGGGACGAAAATGTACCACGATTTACGTAGACAATTTTGGTGGCCGGGAATGAAGAGGGACGTGGCGATTTTTGTGTCCAAATGTTTGACTTGTCAACAAGTGAAAGCGGAACATCAACGACCGGGCGGGCGAATTGCAACCTTTACCGGTAGCCGAATGGAAATGGGAGAACGTGACGATGGATTTTGTTACGGGTTTGCCGAGATCGCCGAGGGGGCACGATGCCATTTGGGTTATAGTGGACCGGTTGACGAAAACCGCGCATTTCTTACCAATCCAAGTGACCGATTCGATCGAGACGCTTAGTCGTTTGTACATTCGTGAGATTATCCGATTGCATGGGATTCCGGTGTCCATTGTATCCGACCGAGATCCAAGGTTCACGGCACGATTTTGGCAAGGCTTACAAGCTGCACTTGGCACGAATTTATTGTTTAGCACCGCTTATCACCCTCAAACCGATGGGCAATCCGAGAGGACTATTCAAATTCTAGAAGATATGCTTCGGGCTTGCGTGTTGGATTTTCGGGGTAGTTGGGAGGATCACCTACCGTTAGTGGAATTCGCATACAACAATAGTTACCAATCGAGTATCGAGATGGCGCCGTATGAGGCCTTGTATGGGAGGCCGTGTAGATCACCCGTGTGTTGGACCGAGTTGGGAGAAGCGACGTTAGTGGGACCCGAATTGGTAGCCGAAACCGCCGAGACGATGGGATTGATTCGCAAGAGACTTAAAGCCGCGCAAGAGGCAACGACCGAGAAAGTCAAAGTGATTCGCCAACGTTTGTTGACCGCTCAGAGTCGCCAAAAGAGTTATGCCGATCGCCGTAGACGACCGTTATCATTTGATGTGGGGGATCATGTGTTCCTCAAGATTTCACCGCGTCGGGGTTTGACTCGTTTTGGGCGAGGGGGTAAGTTATCTCCACGTTACATTGGGCCGTTTGATATTATTGAGAAGATCGGAGAAGTTGCGTATCGACTCGCGTTACCGCCGAGATTATCGGGTATCCACGATGTGTTTCACGTGTCCATGTTGAAAAAGTATGAACCGGATCCATCACATGTGCTAGAATGGTCCGAACTTGAGCTTGAAGCCGATGCATCTTACGGGGAGAAACCGATACGGGTTATAAATTCGCGGGAGAAAACACTACGGGGCAAGACGATTCGACTAGTGCGGGTTCTATGGAACAACTTTGGTAGTGAGGAGTCGACGTGGGAAAGGGAAGATGAGATGAGGGAGAAACATCCGGAACTGTTTGGCATATGAGCTTTGTGAGTACATGTTTTAAGTTATGCATTTTATGAGTTATGAGTTGAGTACATATTGCATATCATGCATGAGCATGTAGTGGATTGGAGTGCATTGTTGTTTCAAATTTTGAGGACAAATTTTTTCTAAGGGGGGTAGAATGTAAGGACTCGTGTTTTTAAATAATTTTCCGGAAATAATGTTGGGGAAGTGTGAGGAAATGAAAATAGTACAATATGGGGTTAATGAGAAGTTAGTAATTTCATTTGGGTGTTTGTGAAGCACATAAGAAACTAGAGGGGTGTAAGTGCTAGTGTGAGAGTGTATATAAACACTTTTGGGTCAGATTTTGGCCAAAACAATCATCTTCTCCTTCTCCCAAAATCAGCCCCTCCTCCTCTCTCCTCCATTTTTGCTCCTTTGAGCTCAAATTACTCCCTCCTCATCAAACTTCTTCACAAATTGACCAAAGAGTCATCATCTACGCGTGTTTGGGAGCTCGGAGTACCATCTTTTCGCACCGGGAGGACCAAATTCGGGATTGCTCAAATTGGGGATCTACAAATTCGTTTTTGGGTTGACTTGGAGCAAATTCTTGAGGTAGGAAACAATCTTCTACCTCCTCTAAGTGTATGTTTGTTGAATGATTGCATTGGTTGTGTTCTTGTTCCCAATTTCTTGTTAAACTTGATTGTCTCCATGGAATTGACTTTGGATCATGTATGAGGTTGGGTTTTGTGTATTTGGTTGATAAATCCTTGAATTGGTTGTTGATATATCCCTCTCCTATGAGTAGATGTTATTTGGAACCTCAATTTTTGGCTTGGGTTGAAATCCCCTCCATTTGGAAAAATCTGGAAATCTGAAAATTTTGCTCGAGAAGGCCTTTGTATCGATACCCCTTTTCTTCGGTATCGATACCCAGTCTTTCTGTAAAAATTTTAGTAACCCGGTATCGATACAGCCTTTCTCTAGTATCGATACCCGCTGCGGCAGATTTTTACCCAACTTCGCGGGCACGCCCCGGCTTCATCCGAACTCCGATTGAGGCAATTCTTGAACCGTTAGAAAGCTCTATGAGTCTACTTTCAAACCCAATTGGTCTCATATTCATAGCCTTTGTATTTTGAGAGATATGTAATTTCTCCTATCAAGGTGTCGGGTTTTCTCAAAGTTCATAACTCCATTTTCATGTTTCTTTTACGGCGGGCCTTAATTAGTCTTTCCTAAGCTTCACAAATCGACTTCTAAGCTTTGGTAGCCTATTGTGGTATGAATGATGTTTTGTCATGATCTCTCACGTTGTTGAACACATATTAACTTTGCCACAACCGACACGCTACGAGCTTTCGAACTAAATGAAATACGTGGATGTTTTTGGACACTTGATTGTTTGATAAACTTTTGAAAGGGATGATTTGTTATTTCTAGGGCCACCATTTGGTGCGTCCCTAGCCATGGGTGTTCGGAGCCCACGAAATCCGGCAGGGGTGTTCGGAGCCCACGAAATCCGGGGTGTGCGAGCCCACGAAATCCCGGCGAGGGGTGTTCGGAGCCCACGAAATCCGGCGAGAGGATTCATTCCCTATTTAAAACTGTGGTTATTTGAGAAGATGTGAAAAATGAAATGTTTTATGAATATGACAATGTTTTTGAAAGGATTGAACTTACGACATGAAATGTAACGTTTACGAAGAAATCTATAGACACTTGGGTTTGATTCGATCTTTGGGGCACCTATTGGACATTCTCTCATCAAGTCGACCTAGTTTGGCCTATTTTAGCTTATTCATTCATGTGTATCACATCTCCATGTGCATGTTCATCTTCTATACCCTTAGCGTTGGTAGAAAAGTTTCCTACTGGGCTAGTTAGCTCAACCTATCATTTTCAGGTACTCGGCAAGGCACGTGATTGGAATGCTTGGTGTGTGGATGCATAGCATGAAGCTTATTTGACATGGAGTTATTCTATCCTCTCCATAGTTTATGTATTTTTGGGAGATGATCTTGTAACTTCTATCTTCTTAAATTTTTGACAAAACTTGGTTTATGTAATAGCTCTAAACTCTTGATTACTTATTCATGGGTACGGGTACCTCGAGTAGAAACTTATTGTACTTTGACTTGACTTTTCTATGGGAAGTGGTTTGACTTTTATTGATCCTACGTGGATTTTATTATATTTGGTTTATTAAATTTGAGGCGTGACAACTTGGTATCAGAGCTTAGGTTCGAATACTTAGGGACCGTGGGAAGACATCGGGTCTTGGGGCTTAAACTTTTGCATAAGTTTTCTCATGAAAACCATATTTTCTCATTCATTGTGTGCTTGTGTGACATTCATGTAGGTGGTGTCTACATTTCTTGGTACTTAAGAGTTGAAGAGCATAGTGTTGAGTTATTGCCCGTGTTGGGATGACGTAGAGGCTTTGACCTCATTTGAGATAATGTTGGGTTTAATGATTCTTCTTTCTTATAATCTTATTAGAACTATGCCGCCGAGGAGAGGTGCTAGACGGGGTACAACCGCTAGGGGTGGTCGAAATGCTAGGCGTGCTAGGGTCGAGCGGGCTAATGATGAGGTTAGTCAACATGGGGAACGTTCGGGGGGTCGAGATGAGAGGCGTGAGGAAGAGGTACAGAACAACCGGGAGAGCAAAACCCACCGAATCCATTCATGACCGACTTTGTGGCGGCGCTTGCGGCGCATAATCTCTTGGCTCAAACACCTAGGGCTAATACTACTACTCGCGCCATGGAAGTTGCTAAGGAGTTTCGTCGCATGGACCCACCTAAGTTCGACGGGCTTAACGTTGATCCGTTGGTCGCCAATCATTGGCTATCGGAGGTGCGAAAACTTTTTGATGTGCTTGATATTACCGAGGATAGGTTGAGGGTTCGTTTGATAGCATGTCAACTTACCGGGGAGGCAAATGTGTGGTGGCAATCGGTTCTTGCGGAGCGTAGGGATGCAAGGAAAGCGGCTAGGGACGACACGAAATGTTGATGAACCGGACGATGAGAACTTAACTTGGGCCGAGTTTGAGGTGAAGTTCGAGGACCAATACTTTCCGAATTCGTACAAAGAACAACTTAGGGAGCAATTTGAGAGGCTTGAGCAAGGCACGATGACCGTTTCGGAGTATGCCATGAAATTTCAATCATTGTCCCGTTTCGCACCGGAACTTGTGAGCACGGAGGAGAGGAAATGCAAGAGGTTTGTGAAGGGTTTGGATCCAACGATTAGGAGATTTGTGATGAGCAGTAAGCTCGAGAGGTTTTCCGATATTGTGGAGTTGGCTAGGAATTTGGAGAGCGAAGAGGGGGAACAAAAGAATGCTAAGGCATTGGAGTCTAGGCCTTCGACTACGACCATGAGTGCGCCGACGGGGGGTTATGCGAACCAAAATAGGAAGAGGATGAGGGACTCGTTCCAATCTACGCCGAACCGTTCGACTTTCAGGGCACCTACTTCTTCCGGGTTTGGAGGAAATTCGTCGAGGCCGCCGAGCACTTGCTACCAATGTGGCCAACCGGGTCATGTTCGCTCACAGTGTACTCAGCCAAAAGCTCTTCCACCACCGCGTGTTCAGACTTCGGGTGCTTGTTTCGGGTGTGGCGGATTTGGCCACGTAGCGAGGTTTTGTCCGCAGAAGGGAGTTACGCGTAGTGAGTCCGGCTCTGTTCAGCAGCCGAGGCAGGGGCAGGGGTTTGGTCGACAGCAGCAGAGGGGTAGCCAGAGTCAGCCACACTTTCGTCAGACCACTTCAGTTCAGGGGTCACGGGTTGAGCGGGGTGCGAGTTCGTCCACGCCAGTACAGACTACACCGGGTCGGGTTTTCACTGTTTCTGCAGTTGCACCGCCACCACCACCACCTCATACTACTTCTCAGACGCCAGAGGCATCCGTTGTGAGGGGTACATTTCTTTTATTCCACTCATTAGCAAAGGTTTTGTTTGATTCGGGCGCATCGCATTCTTTCATAGCTGCATCATTTGTACGTGCTTTAGAGTTGGAGTCCGAGGAGCTTAGTCCGCCATTGTTTGTTGACACACCATTAGGTGGTAGAACTCTATTAGACCGTATATGTCGAGATTGCGAGTTGGTTATCCGGGATCGTCGATTTGTGTTCGACTTCATAGTTTTGGGCATGACGGGGTTCGATCTTATTTTGGGGATGGATTGGTTATCGACTTTTCACGCTTCTATCGATTGTTTTAAGCGTCGAGTTCGGATTTGTCCGCGGAGGGTAATTGTTTCGAATTTTTCGGGGAACGTCGGCAACCGTTAGAGCCGTACTTGTGTGAACCGCGGGAAAGGGAATCCATTGCTTGCCTCTTAGCTAGTTTGACGCTAGATGAGGATATGTCTACACGTGGGGAGTTACCGCGGGTTGTTTGTGACTTTCCGGACGTTTTTCCGGAGGAGTTACGGGCTTGCCACCCGAGCGGGAGGTCGAGTTTACGATAGACTTAGTTCCGGGCACCGCACCAATTTCTATGCCTCCATATCGATTCGCACCGGCCGAGTTGAGAGAATTGAAGAAGCAATTGCAAGAGTTGCAAGACGTGGGGTTCATTCGTCCAAGTACTTCGCCGTGGGGAGCTCCAGCTCTTTTCGCTCAAAAGAAGGATGGGTCGCTCCGTTTGTGCATAGATTACCGTAAGCTCAACCGGGTCACGATTAAGAATAAGTATCCGATGCCTAGGATCGATGATTTGTTTGATCAACTCCGAGGTGCCACTTACTTTTCTAAGATTGATTTGAGGTCCGGTTATCACCAATTGAGGGTCCGTCGTGAGGACATTCCCAAAACCGCTTTTCGTACCCGATATGGCCATTATGAATTCGTGGTCATGCCATTTGGCTTAACCAATGCTCCTGCTACATTCATGGATCTTATGAACCGCATTTTTCGTGTCTATCTTGATCGGTTTGTGGTGGTCTTTGTTGACGACATCCTTGTTTATTCATCTTCCGAGGAAGATCACCAATCTCATCTTTCCATTGTGCTTGAAACCTTGAGAGAGCATCGTTTGTATGCCAAGCTTAGTAAGTGTGAGTTTTGGTTGGCCGAGGTGAAGTTTTTGGGTCACGTGGTATCGAGGGATGGGGTGTCCGTTGATCCAAGTAAGATCGAGTCGGTTTTGAATTGGGAGCGTCCGAAGAGTGTGTTCGAGATCCGAAGCTTTTTGGGTTTAGCCGGGTATTATCGTCGGTTCGTACTCGATTTCTCACGTTTAGCGGCACCTATGACTAGATTGACACGAAAGGGGACACGGTTTGTTTGGGACGATAAATGTGAATCGGCATTCGAGGAGTTGAAGAAGCGGTTGACTAGTGCGCCTGTTTTGATTGTGCCCGAGCGTGGTGTTGGTTACTCCGTATATTGTGATGCCTCGCGGGAAGGGCTTGGGTGCGTGTTGATGCAACGGGGTAAAGTGGTAGCATACGGGTCACGACAATTGAAAGATCACGAGCGTAACTATCCGACACACGATTTGGAACTTGCGGCCGTAATTTTTGCTTTAAAAAGTTGGAGGTATTACCTCTATGGTGAAAAATTTGAAGTATTTTCCGATCATAAGAGTTTAAAATACTTATTTTCCCAAAAGGAGCTTAACTTGAGACAACGCCGTTGGATGGAGCATATGGAGGATTATGACTTCGAACTGCAATATCATCCGGGAAAGGCAAACGTGGTAGCGGACGCATTGAGTAGAAAACCGACACAACTAGCGAGTTTGGCAATCGATGAATGGAAAATGACAAAGGAGACGGGTTTCTATGCGCTACATTGCGAGGAGGTTCGCGAGGGAGTCACTTTTTGTAACCTTACCGTTCATTCTACTTTATCGACTCGTGTTATCGAGGCTCAACAAGGAGATGAGGAAGCGGAAGGATTTCGGACCAAGTTTCTTAGCGGAGAGGCTCAAAGTGGGTGGATGATACACGCCGATCAAAGCATTTGTTTCCAAGGAAAGTTATTCGTACCAAATTCATGTCGGGGCGAGATTTTGCAAGAATTTCACCTTTCACCGTTAGCCGTGCATCCGGGTGGGACGAAAATGTACCACGATTTACGTAGACAATTTTGGTGGCCGGGAATGAAGAGGGACGTGGCGATTTTTGTGTCCAAATGTTTGACTTGTCAACAAGTGAAAGCGGAACATCAACGACCGGCGGGCGAATTGCAACCTTTACCGGTAGCCGAATGGAAATGGGAGAACGTGACGATGGATTTTGTTACGGGTTTGCCGAGATCGCCGAGGGGGCACGATGCCATTTGGGTTATAGTGGACCGGTTGACGAAAACCGCGCATTTCTTACCAATCCAAGTGACCGATTCGATCGAGACGCTTAGTCGTTTGTACATTCGTGAGATTATCCGATTGCATGGGATTCCGGTGTCCATTGTATCCGACCGAGATCCAAGGTTCACGGCACGATTTTGGCAAGGCTTACAAGCTGCACTTGGCACGAATTTATTGTTTAGCACCGCTTATCACCCTCAAACCGATGGGCAATCCGAGAGGACTATTCAAATTCTAGAAGATATGCTTCGGGCTTGCGTGTTGGATTTTCGGGGTAGTTGGGAGGATCACCTACCGTTAGTGGAATTCGCATACAACAATAGTTACCAATCGAGTATCGAGATGGCGCCGTATGAGGCCTTGTATGGGAGGCCGTGTAGATCACCCGTGTGTTGGACCGAGTTGGGAGAAGCGGCGTTAGTGGGACCCGAATTGGTAGCCGAAACCGCCGAGACGATGGGATTGATTCGCAAGAGACTTAAAGCCGCGCAAGAGGCAACGCGAGAAAGTCAAAGTGATTCGCCAACGTTTGTTGACCGCTCGAAAGTCGCCAAAGAGTTATGCCGATCGCCGTAGGCGGCCGTTATCATTTGATGTGGGGATCATGTGTTCCTCAAGATTTCACCGCGTCGGGGTTTGACTCGTTTTGGGCGAGGGGGTAAGTTATCTCCACGTTACATTGGGCCGTTTGATATTATTGAGAAGATCGGAGAAGTTGCGTATCGACTCGCGTTACCGCCGAGATTATCGGGTATCCACGATGTGTTTCACGTGTCCATGTTGAAAAGTATGAACCGGATCCATCACATGTGCTAGAATGGTCCGAACTTGAGCTTGAAGCCGATGCATCTTACGGGAGAAACCGATACGGGTTATAAATTCGCGGGAGAAAACACTACGGGGCAAGACGATTCGACTAGTGCGGGTTCTATGGAACAACTTTGGTAGTGAGGAGTCGCGTGGGAAAGGGAAGATGAGATGAGGGAGAAACATCCGAAGGCTTTTGGCATATGAGCTTTGTGAGTACATGTTTTAAGTTATGCATTTTATGAGTTATGAGTTGAGTACATATTGCATATCATGCATGAGCATGTAGTGGATTGGAGTGCATTGTTGTTTCAAATTTTGAGGACAAATTTTTTCTAAGGGGGGTAGAATGTAAGGACTCGTGTTTTTAAATAATTTTCCGGAAATAATGTTGGGGAAGTGTGAGGAAATGAAAATAGTACAATATGGGGTTAATGAGAAGTTAGTAATTTCATTTGGGTGTTTGTGAAGCACATAAGAAACTAGAGGGGTGTAAGTGCTAGTGTGAGAGTGTATATAAACACTTTTGGGTCAGATTTTGGCCAAAACAATCATCTTCTCCTTCTCCCAAAATCAGCCCCCCTCCTCCTCTCTCCTCCATTTTTGCTCCTTTGAGCTCAAATTACTCCCTCCTCATCAAACTTCTTCACAAATTGACCAAAGAGTCATCATCTACGCGTGTTTGGGAGCTCGGAGTACCATCTTTTCGCACCGGGAGGACCAAATTCGGGATTGCTCAAATTGGGGATCTACAAATTCGTTTTGGGTTGACTTGGAGCAAATTCTTGAGGTAGGAAACAATCTTCTACCTCCTCTAAGTGTATGTTTGTTGAATGATTGCATTGGTTGTGTTCTTGTTCCCAATTTCTTGTTAAACTTGATTGTCTCCATGGAATTGACTTTGGATCATGTATGAGGTTGGGTTTTGTGTATTTGGTTGATAAATCCTTGAATTGGTTGTTGATATATCCCTCTCCTATGAGTAGATGTTATTTGGAACCTCAATTTTTGGCTTGGGTTGAAATCCCCTCCATTTGGAAAAATCTGGAAATCTGAAAATTTTGCTCGAGAAGGCCTTTGTATCGATACCCCCCTTTTCTTCGGTATCGATACCCAGTCTTTCTGTAAAAATTTTAGTAACCCGGTATCGATACAGCCTTTCTCTAGTATCGATACCCGCTGCGGCAGATTTTTACCCAACTTCGCGGGCACGCCCCGGCTTCGTCCGAACTCCGATTGAGGCAATTCTTGAACCGTTAGAAAGCTCTATGAGTCTACTTTCAAACCCAATTGGTCTCATATTCATAGCCTTTGTATTTTGAGAGATATGTAATTTCTCCTATCAAGGTGTCGGGTTTTCTCAAAGTTCATAACTCCATTTTCATGTTTCTTTACGGCGGGCCTTAATTAGTCTTTCCTAAGCTTCACAAATCGACTTCTAAGCTTTGGTAGCCTATTGTGGTATGAATGATGTTTTGTCATGATCTCTCACGTTGTTGAACACATATTAACTTTGCCACAACCGACACGCTACGAGCTTTCGAACTAAATGAAATACGTGGATGTTTTTGGACACTTGATTGTTTGATAAACTTTTGAAAGGGATGATTTGTTATTTCTAGGGCCACCATTTGGTGCGTCCCTAGCCATGGGTGTTCGGAGCCCACGAAATCCGGCAGGGGTGTTCGGAGCCCACGAAATCCGGCAGGGGTGTGCGGAGCCCACGAAATCCGGCAGGGGTGTTCGGAGCCCACGAAATCCGGCAGAGGGATTCATTCCCTATTTAAAACTGTGGTTATTTGAGAAGATGTGAAAAATGAAATGTTTTATGAATATGACAATGTTTTTGAAAGGATTGAACTTACGACATGAAATGTAACGTTTACGAAGAAATCTATAGACACTTGGGTTTGATTCGATCTTTGGGGCACCTATTGGACATTCTCTCATCAAGTCGACCTAGTTTGGCCTATTTTAGCTTATTCATTCATGTGTATCACATCTCCATGTGCATGTTCATCTTCTATACCCTTAGCGTTGGTAGAAAAGTTTCCTACTGGGCTAGTTAGCTCAACCTATCATTTTCAGGTACTCGGCAAGGCACGTGATTGGAATGCTTGGTGTGTGGATGCATAGCATGAAGCTTATTTGACATGGAGTTATTCTATCCTCTCCATAGTTTATGTATTTTTGGGAGATGATCTTGTAACTTCTATCTTCTTAAATTTTGACAAAACTTGGTTTATGTAATAGCTCTAAACTCTTGATTACTTATTCATGGGTACGGGTACCTCGAGTAGAAACTTATTGTACTTTGACTTGACTTTTCTATGGGAAGTGGTTTGACTTTTATTGATCCTACGTGGATTTTATTATATTTGGTTTATTAAATTTGAGGGCGTGACAATAACCCCATATCACACAGTTCTTCTTTGTACCACTAGTGTTACGCTTCATGCTATGCACGAAATCGTGTGCTCAGTAGTATATTTTCGATAGGTTGTTGCAGATTAAGTTAATGTTATTTGTTCGATCTTTGATATTGGGAAGCTAAGTTTGGGTTGTTTTAACCATAGTTCTATACCATCTTTGTGAAGTTATTACAAACGAGAACTTTGAGAAAGCTCAAAGAGCTTATCAGCTGCAACCCGGTTTCCCATGGCAATACTGTCTTATCATTAAAATAAGTCATGAAAAATATTAGTATGAAACATGTCATTTATATCTTGAAGGGTGTGGTCAGTTATGCAAAATGCCATCTTTACAAAAATTGTGCAGGATGTCAAAACACATGATCTGCTAGGTTCAAACTATAGATACAAGATTCAGGCCTCCAATTGATCATTTTGTTGATCTAGCACAACATTCCGGCCTCCTATTGATTTGTTTCATGTACGGTGATCGGTCATGAAGACATATCGAGTTAGGAAGACTCTAATACCTTTAGCATTCTTAGCTGATACTTGTCCGATGATTTCATGGTAATAACATATTCAAAGTTCCCTGGCCACATTAAAGGCACTTAAGCCAGTCATTAAATCCATGGAGATGCTAGAAGACAGACCGACTATAGAGCCTGCATATTATTGGAGCATGAGCATATTTGATTCTGGTAAGCAAGGAGAATCTGTGATCAGTAGGCACATTGTACTCTTCCACACTGCTTCATAAGCAATAGATCCTCCTCCCTCCTCAAATGGAGATCTGTAATGTGAATAACAACCGGTACCATCTTCTCCAGAAGGTTGGGAATCGGCACCATGGAATTTGAAGCACAGAAGCACGGTGTTGATCCCAACGGATACTGGGATTTGTCACCATCATTCGATGCATCGGATATTCGGAAGGAAACAAGCACCCTTCCTCTTGGGTCCTTTCATTGCTTTCTTCCTTGCTTCCCCATCCCTGCACTAGATACAGGAGATAGCCGTATCCATCCGATGTCCCACTCGCGTGTAGTTTGGAAGGGTTTTTTTTTCCACCAATGCAGAAATAGTTTCCAAGGTAGCTATTAGAATCTCAGGATCTGTTGATGCAAGCAGGACCATCCCATTTCACACTCCTCTGTCACTTGCAGCTGTGAATCTTGCTCATGGTTATTATTTAAGGAGCATAGTTTGACTGTTTGAGTATGCCTCGAAATTCATCTTCTGTACAGCTCATTACTACAATGTTGTGTCCCATTACAAACCCGAAAAGGAGTTTTTCTGTATTGATTAGTTGATTAGTATTGCAATAAAGGTACCCCCATGATGCTTATTTTGATGATTTGGTTCCTTTATGAAGGGAAGTGTATATCAATTTCAGGATAGCTCTCTCTGCTTACGGCTCGAAAGCTAAAGAAAGGGGCAGTTCGACTTGTTACAAAGAGTTGTTACGAGAAGGAAAGCAATCCATCGTGCTAGGTTAAGATGCCTACTGCGGGAATGTCAGCCTACCCAAAAAAAAAAAACCCGAAGCAATCCCAGCTCTGGTATCTTCAATGGGAACTGGGAAGTCCATGTTTTTATTTTTTTTATTATTTAACTTTAGCTTAAGAACAAAGCATCGTATTTGAATTGCAAAATCATCACACAATAAAGAAATTCCTTCTGTCATCACAGTATTTTAACTTCAACGGACAGCCTAATCAATCTTTTTCTTCAAGCTACTCTAGATAGTCAAACTTCACACTTCACACCCTCAATTATTAGGGACTAGATGTGTTCTGTTATTGTTGCTCGGCTCCTTCAGCCTATTTATTAGTCCTAAAATTGTAAAAGTACCAACTTAATTAAATGTTCGACATAAGCGAGGCCGATGTTATTGGGTTTGGGAGATTTGGTAACAAGTTACAACCAAAACCAATGGAATTTATGATGTTGGACTGCAGAGTTGTTTGTGTGATCTTCGTCGCCCAAAGATAAACGATGGAGATGTAAACAACAGAGAAGCCGGGTCCAACCAATGACTGCGGGTTTTCTTGATCTTTTACGTAATTGGATTTTGGTGATTTGATTTTGGCAAGATTTGAGAACCGTTGACCATATCCAGCCGTGGAAAATTTCGGAGAGTATTTCTTCATCTCACAGCAAATCGTACATGCTATTTAATATCCAGCCGTTTCAAGCCAAGGCGAAGAGGAGCTATGGCGGGTAGCCAATCTGTTGCAGCAAGGGCGACGTACCATCTGCCCATCGAAATAACGACTGACATCTTATTGCGGTTGCCAATGAAATCCCTATTGCGATGCAAATCCGTATGCAAAAGCTGGTATGATCTGATCAAAACTCCTTATTTTATTGCCAAACATCTTCAAACCCAGTTCGCTCGCAATTCCAACTGTCTCCTAGTAAACTTTACCAATAATGAAACCCAAAAACATAACATGTCTTTAATTTACAGTGATGGGTCTAATAGTATTGGCAATATCAATCTCGATTTCCCATTTCTGAATTGGGTTTGGGACTATACTGAGAAAAAATATTTTGAGGTTGTGGGTATATGTAATGGTTTGGTTTGCATAAGTCTATCTCCCTTTGGATTTCCCCTGATTCTATGCAATCCCTCCACCAGACAGTTTCGAGAAATTCCGAATTTCGAATGGCAATGGTTGGATGAGATGGATGACAATTCCTTTGTAAAAATTAAGCACGTCAGTTTTGGGTTTGGCTTCCATTCCAATGCTAATGACTACAAGTTGATGAGGATTGTGCTTTATTCTAGTCCCATCGAGGAAGCCATTATCCGAGCTCATTTGTACTTGATGAGCTCTGATACATGGAGAGAAATCGATGTCAATAAGGTTTCGGTGTTCTTTGGGGAGATGAATAACTACGGAGGGTTTGGTAGCTTCGTGGAAATTGGTGGATCTTCTGCTGAAGTAGTCTTGAACGGAGTTTTTTATTGGCGGGCATTTGTAAACACACCTTATGAAGTGATCATTATGTCCTTTGACATGGGTGATGAGGTGTTCAGAAGAATAGGATTACCGCTAGACTTGGATGAGGAATGGGAAAGTAGCTGGCAAATTACGGAATTGAAGGATAAACTTGCTTTGGTTTTTTCTCCTGGTGACAAATTATGTGACGTGTGGGTGTTGAATGAAGACCATAGTTCTTGGACTAAACAATTTAAAGTTGGATCTTTTCCCAGAATTACACGGATTGCACGTCATGTGGACTCATGCTATGCGGAATGGGACATTTATGGTAGAATACGGCTGCGTAGGCATGATAGAATTATACTAGTGGGAGGTGTGAAAAATGGCGAATTGGCAATGACAGTCCATAGAGAAAGTGGTGATTTAAAGCTCGTATCGTACAATCTTGAAACTTGGAAAACTACAGATTATTATTTTGGTCAGATCCCATCTCGTTCTGGTATTTACTTGTATGTGGAGACCCTGCTTCCAGTCATGCAAACCAACAAAACATTGAATTTTTTGAACTGACTCTAGTGCGAGCTCATGTTTTGAATGCTTGTTTAAAATGTGATGAAATCATAGTGAAAGACACTAAAAGAATCCATCGAGTCCAACCTCTTTTTGGATCGTTCCGAGAGCTAAGACACCAAGAATCTTGTTCACGCTCAGTTTGAGTACCCATATCGCGTTATTTGTACATGGGGACTCTACTTCCAGTTGTGAAAATGAAGTCAAGTACAATGCGAGTCGTCCTTAACCAGGACAAACAAAGGGTATAAATGCAGCAGTGAATTCGTGTAAGAGGTTCCTGTGCCCTCGAAGTAGTCCTTTTGTATATTCATGTTTGGTATGCTTTAGTTTCTATAATCATGTATTCATGTGTCCCATCTATGAGCCTCGAAGTGTTTTTTTTCCCTTCCATAAGAATTTAATTTGACTTAGTTGAGTGTCTAAGTTGATTTATGAATGGGTGGAGGATTTTAAATATTCATGTGATATAGTTTCTATTTCAATGACTGCTGAAGGGTAACTTTTGAAGGGTGACTTGCTTGCAGTAACCTTTTGAAGGTTCTATTGCTCTTAAAACATCATTGAACTTTTTTTTTTTGGGTGTGGACATTTGAAGGTTCTGTTGGAGATACTCTTAAGGAGCCTATATTTCTTTTTTGATAATTAAAGAAATATATATACGAGGCATTAAGGGATGCCACCCATGTAGAAAAAAAGGCGATTACAACAAGGCCCCATACCCTAGCATTAGTATGTAAATGATCAAAAAAACTCTTGATCCTAAACAAAAGCTGCTCTCGAACTCAACTTGCTTATTAAACGAGCAGAAAAATCGAGCTTGAATTCGACTCAGCTGTAAACGAGCCAACTCCGGTTTATTTACTCTCAATATATTTCTATGCGTTAACCTAAAGAGAAAAATAAGATACAAAAATATTGAACTACTGGCCGGGAATAAGCGGATCCGGGTGTCCGGGGGTGCTATAGGGAGCTCCTATACAGGTTTGATAGGTGGCATCCGAGCCAAAGCACACTACTCACTGTCGCTAAAGTAAAATAACACTGACTCTATAAGAAAAAATAATTTGTTTGACCTTTGATATTGGGAAGCTAAGTTTGGGTTGTTTTAACCATTGTTTCATACCATCTTTGTGAAATTATTTTAACTGAGAACTTTGAGAAAGCTCAAAGAGCTTGTCAACTGAAAAAGTTTTCCAAGGCAATGGTATGTCTTATCGTTAAAATAAGTCATGAAAAATCTTATGAACAGGTCAGTTATATCTTAAAGGGTGTGTTTATTTTTGCAAAATACTATAGGTATCTTCACGGACCTGTAGTTTTCTCCCTCCTAGCTGTAGAGGGGTACAGATCTAATTCCTATGAATAATGATACATCTACAACAATTAGTCTCCAACATTGCTCTAATACATGTGCAGGGTGTGTGGAGCTCACACACTTCACACTCAAGTGTGTGGGCTCTACACACCATGTAAATGTGTTGAAGCCACGTTGAAGACTAATTATTGTACCTCAATCATTTTTGAATTCCTATTCGTAACTTGAAAAAAGGAAGACATGTTTGGCTGCCAAAATTATCTAGTTCGGACGTGTCATACTCGTGAAATTCAATACAGAGCAATACAAGTTGGCCCGAATATTCTGTTACAGACTTACGGCATGGAAAAAAAAAACGAAGTAATCCCAGCTCTAGTATTGTCAATGTGAAGTCCATGTTTTTTTTTAAAACTTTAGCTTAAGAAGAAAGCAAAGTATTTGAATTGCAAAATTAATAAAGATGTTCCTTTTGTCATCTCAATATTTTAACTCAAACGGAGAGCGGTATCAATCATTTTCTTCAAGGCTTCAAGTTAGATAGTCGTGCGATAAGTAGACTAAACAACAACCCGGCTACGCGTATGTACACTCACATATACGTACGCGCACAAACAGATCTCGACCGTCCATTTCAGTCGACGGTCCAGATTTAAAAAAAAAAAATAAAACTCTTCCATGTAAGAGTGGATTTAAAAAAATTCTTCCATGTAAGAGTGGAAGAGTTTTTTTTAAATTCGGACAGTCAAAAACACACACGGACGGTCAAGATGCACCGTACTTGCATATTGTGTACGCCTAGCGTGCGTACACATCAATTTTTTTGACTAAACAGACTGAAGTTTGAAGATATTTTTTTAACACATTAATAAATTTTCAAACCAAATTTAATAATAACTACTGTTCGGCTCCTTCGCCCTATTTATTAGTCCTTACTTAACTGTCCAACGTGAGAAAGAGTGATGTAATTGGGCCAATTAACCGATTAGAATTTTTTTTAACTTTATTAAATAAAACGCGTATTTTCGAACTTTATTCCCAAAATACGTGAAAACGTTACTCCCTCCGTCCCTTTTTAAGTGTTTAACTTTTCATTTTGGGTTGTCCCTAAATAAGTGTATGGTTTGAAAAATTAATGGGTAAAAGTTTGTACAATTATCATTTTGCCCTTTTGAAAAATTAGGGGGTAAAGATTTAATGGGTAAAAGTGGAGGACAATTTTGAAAAGCAGAGGTAAAAGTTGATGTGAAAAGTGTAAAGTAGAGGAAAAAGTTGATGTGAAAGGTGTAATGATGATGTTTCTTTAATAAGTTGGATTTACGAAGTAACACATTTAAAAATGAACGGATTAGAAAACACGCTTTTAAAAAATCGTGTTTCCAGAACACGCTTTCATCATTGATTAGGACGGATTAACCTGAAAATTAAATTAATCCCAAGTCACTTCAAAAACGTGTTTAGAAAAAGTCGTGTTTGCGAACAACGTTTTAACCTTTACTAGCCCTGGGCCTTCCACCGATACAAAACGCTTTTGAGAAAATTATCAAAATCCAGTGGGTGTAATTCAGGCCAACAAGAAGAAGCAGCAGCAGCTATGGCGAGTAGCCAGTCAACTGTGTGCAAAACCTGGCATGATCTGCCGTTTGAGATAACGATTGAAATCCTTTCAAGAT